>CALNHX010008492.1:0-59959 GCA_940337035.1 Agriotes lineatus | reverse complement strand
CAGCTATGCTATTTTTTCATACATATGTTGATCCAAACATTGTACAAATTTTTAAAGCTAAATTCTGGGTATTTATTAAGACAAATTTTATCTAGAATTCTTGGCAAGAAACTTCGGTAAAAATCCCGCGTTTCCATTGCGAATTCAGACCGCACGTTCATGTAGACCGCACGTTCCTGTAGAGCGCATTTCAAATCCTGTGCCTGCTTGCAACCGCTTTTCCGTGCACCAATATAGACTATTTTTGATGCCACGGTAATCCGTAGGAAAGCGGCGTTAGAATTAATCGGTTGTTTGAGTGGAAGAGAGGGCTCAAACGTAGTTGCCGCGCACCTCTGCCATTAGCCAGACAGTGGACCATATGTTCGTGCAGCTGTACATTTTAAGGAACGCATCAGCGTCCTGCCCGTGCGTCTCCACCCTTAATTTCGGTAGCAAGAATTCTTTTCTCGTGGTAGTTAACCTTACGTAGCCAAGCGGAGTTGTTCTGTGCAAGTGGCCTCCGCGGCTCCAGTTGTTGAAGCCCGCTGTGGAGGATTCGAGTTCTACTGTCGAGCAGTGCAGTGGTGCACCAAGAGTCGAAGACGTCGCATGATTCATCCATAGCAAAGGCATAACAGTCTGCAGCCATTACCTGCGTTTTAAATCGCATTTATTTTTTTTGCCAAAACGTGTGTATTTCTTTTGTTAGTAAATACAGACACCGGTATATGCCCCATAGTCTCAATAACACCTTTTTGTTCTCAAACAAAACATTTCCTACCTCGAGCATGGATTCTTTAGCTATATCTGCATCCGTGACTGGTTTCATATTCTTAGCAAGAGTTCAAGAAATGCGTAAAGAAGCCTCACCGCATTTTTCATGTCTGTTCGGTCATTGAACGACTCATGGCTGTAGGTAGCTAGTCCGTAGGAACGCACCAACAACACTACTCGCCTTCTACTTAAGTTCTTCGAATCAAGCTGCGGCGGCGCGCGGCTTGTGGCAGCGGGGGAAGGGACAAACCGCCTGACTGTCGCTTGATCCGATAGCGAAGAGCGCGGGAAAAATAAAATTATGAGGACGCGTACATTTTTATTCTTTTGCTTTGATTCTCCAGCATAAATGAAAAGAGTTTATGATTTTTACTGATTCATTAAGATCCGCACAAAATATGCCCGAGGTCCGCATCCGGACCGCGGTCCGCCATTTGGTGACCCCTGGTCTAGACGATTTTATAGAATGTGTTACATGTTATTTTTTTCTACAACTACAAATTTAAACAATATAACGTCATATTGTTTTATTAAGATTTTGAATATTATGTTAGGTTAAATTATGCTTGACAATCGTAAAGTTGCCTGTTGATAAAATAACTTGATTTTAGTTTTGGCTGTAGTTAATCAACCTGAACCTAATTAAAACCTCGTTACCAACTTCAGTCCGTGACTAAGAGGCTCTTTAGCCACAGGTTATGAAGGCATGATTAAAATGTCACATAGCGAACTGTATGTTAGTATGTTATATGCGATTTTAGTTATAAGAGTAGCAAAAATAAGTTTTGTTTCTTTACCTATTTAAACGTGCTAAATAAAGTTGATTAATAAAATGTTTTTTATCCACAATCACTTTATAATTGAAGTTTTATCCACACTTATGAACCGTCTAAAGTACCACTTTATCAACTAGTGGAATAATTAAATTACTTTATTCCACTAGTGGGACAAAACCATGTCACTTACTACTGCATTGTTGGTAGCACTGTCAAGCTATGCCAAATTCGAAATTTGAAGGTTAAGTTTTGCGACAATCTGTGTCAAATAACAAACAAAACTTAACCTATTAACCTCTCGAATTTGACATAGACTGACAATACACTTCAGTACTGCCAAACGTATAACATTTGATCTTTCGATACTTTCCAAATTGTCACTATGACTTTTCATGGCTGTCAATACAAAACGTATGTTTTTTTAGATATTTATTGAGTCGTTGGATAAAACGTATTGCATTCGTGTTTTAGTTGCGTTTTATCCATTTAAGAAAATTAAACGCTCGAACTGCGTTCTCGCGTTTAAACATTCTTGCGTGGATAAAACACCATCAAAAACACTTATACAATAAATAACTATTATTTATTTTATTTATTTATTTAATTGATTTAGGCAGCGACCAACAGTACATTATGTACTAAGATTAGGTCACATCGTACAACATGAAATTAACAAAATAATATGTGATCCCACAAATCATAACAAATCATAGTTCGAAAAAAACAAATAAAAATAATACACTAAATTAGATTTAACAAAATTATTAGTAGTAGGTATAACATTGTAGTACTGATCATAACAAAAAATATTAAGAATTTATTCTATAAGTAAGTAGAACATATTCTTAACAGGGGTACTTTTAGTAAACTTATAGCAGGGTATAAGCTTATAGTAGCCGAGAAAGATAGGTGAAAACCAAATAAAAAGATGTAAATTAATAGATATATACTATGTACAAAGAACAATAGACTGGCACAGTGCACGAGAGCAATCTAGTTTAAATTTGGTACTATTTCCATTAAATATATCAAATATATCACTGGACTTAGTCAGCCAGTGTAAATGTGACTAATATTTTATTGCACTCAGGCCCATACGTCCCTAACAATTTGGCAATGGATTTTTCAGCTGTGGATGGAAAAAACTGTTCCACCCTGCTTAACTAACTGATAGACTATATTTATCGGTTTCAAGATATTATGCCTTTGTTTACGTGTACAAAAGTACGTTAGTAATTAAGTCATAACTGTATCTGTACGGTAATAGTTCTTTACTGTACATGACAACCATTACCATACTGCAACCGATAAACTATTGAATAAACCACCGACTTTATGAATCATAACTGCCTTAGACGTCTTAAAATCAAAACAACATCTGCGGCGGTTATGATACTCATAACATTCCTAGATATGTTAATAACTATTAATTGCAATTAATTGTTAGTACATTTAATATAACATGCGTGTTTCTGTTTAATGCTAGTTATAAGAAAAATACGAACTTTTTAGAGAAAATAACTTTGGGTTTTTCAAAAGATTACCACAATGCATTTGTTCATTTTTTGATACTCTTTGTCAAAACAGGCAGAGGTCTTCGTTTTTGAAAGATTGTTAAACATTCCAAATTTTCTAAATATATACCGGTTACCTATAATTGCGCATGGCAATCTCATGGGTTCAAATACTATTTGCCATAAGATTTTCCAAAATAGAAAATGCAATAACTATCTTGGTAGCTAGGCAACAAGTAGGCACAATTAGGATGTCTTGATGTCAATTTGACGTATCTGTCTTTTAATAGTAGGTACGGACACAAACAGACTGTTACAGGCTAAATACACCTCTACCGACAAGGCTCTAATTAGTAATAGTTTGTTACAGCATAAAAACTACATTACGGCAGGGGCGCTAGTTTGTTACCACATAAACGGGACTTTACGACAAGGCATTACATAGGTCTGCTGCCGCAGTCCGTAACAAAAGGGGTGCCGGTGTCGCTCAGTGGAGCTGGGGGTGGTTCAATACGAGACTACACATGACAACGGCCTATTATAAGAAAAGATCTTAGATGCACAGGCGCCACCTAGAATAAATACATAGGTAAACCCACTGAGGAAAGTGAAAGCAAATGGGTACACATTGTAACTTCAACCTTGGTAGTGTTTGGTCGATGAGCCACAAACAACAGCGTTGAACTTACCTTGCGGGAAAAAACTTGTGCAGCTTGTTAAACTCCTTTTACAAAAGAAAAACACATACCAAATTGCATGCAAATATCGTAAACATTAGACAAGAAAACCACAGTTAACTGAAAATGAACTGTATTAACAATAATATGTAAATGGATAATGGTTTAGTAAATAAATGTAAATGGGTTAGTAAGGGTTACATTATATTATCAATCGTTTTAAACTAGCTATATGCGGTATACTTGACAACAATTAAATGAAATGACTCGCAAACGGTAGCAATATTAACTATTCAAAGTACTGACTCATAAACAATCAAAATTGACGGTGAACAAATACACGTGGCTCAAATGCGATATATACTTCAATCGCCACAACGTGAGGTTAAACAGGAACATAAAATCTGACGGCAATTAATTGATTCGACATATTGACAACTACAATGGTTCACACAGTAAAGGCTACAATGGCCGCAACGTTACGCATGAATTGTCCGATACTACGTGCACTGTAAACTATGACACTGTAAAACTAAGTTATAAAAGCGGTACCTACATACTCTAATAAGGAGTCCATGAGCTGCATATGGTGTCCATCGGAGCTGCAGGGGGCCGCTTCCCAAAAAACTGCCCGAAGACGCTTGAAGAGACTGCACAATAGCAACCAGATGCTGCCGACGGAAGGGGTCTAAGCGATACTAACATTCCCCAACCAGGGGTAAATACGACGTCCGTGACGATATGACAAGGATCCTAAATGAGAGAACAGAACTTCATGATGCAAAATAAGCCTATACAGAGATTCATACGAAATAATCCGCCAAACGGCGTGAATCGAAGTTACCCACTTTGCGATAACCGGAAATTCAAGCCTTATAGCGGCATCAACAGAAGCTTAACAAAACCCCAAGATCGATCGTCAACAACTAACATGTGCAGTCCAAACACTGAATGCGGAAAAAGTCACTTTTACTTGAAACATCAATAATTGCGAGCTCTAATCGACGGGATGTCATGTATTGGAACATTTGAACAATGCGGTACGCACACACGCAAATAACAACCATTAATTAGAATACAAACAACTCCAGCGAGGCCGGAAAGAATCCTCCCCCCCCACGGCCGGGGTGAATGTTTTGCAATTTGGTCTCATGGTATGGATGAGGTGGACAAATTTCTTGAACATATTAATAGTAGAGAAACCTCCATCAAATTCACATTAGAAACAGAGCAAAACAATCAGTTACCTTTTCTGGATACACTAATCACACGCACAATAAATACTTTTGAAACATCAGTGTATCGTAAGAAAAACAACACTAATAGGTTCTTACATATTAACTCCAACCACCACAAAAACATAAAGACAGGTGTTGTAAAAAGTATCTACGACAGAGCCAAAGTTGTTTGCTGTAATAATTAAATTTTCAAAAAAGAGAAAGCATTTATTATCAATGTTTTAAAAGATAATGGCTATCAGATATTTTGGTTCGGAACATTTTCAATACACGAAACAATGCTATACACATACAAAGAAATGACACTCGAAAGTACAAGGTGGCGCAAAAGTCCTCACTCGATTTCCTAAGGCAGTAACTTTGTTTTGAAATGAAAATAATTGGTTCTGTTTGTTGATTATGTTTATTTAGACGTTTAATTTTTTTCCATTAAGTTTCGAAGACAATATCGGTCAAGTGGACACCGCCAGAGTTGATGAAAATTCGGGCTCGTTTCACAGCATTTTTCGTGACTTTTCTCAAAACTTCTGGCGATTGATTCTCCACTTCTAGTCAGATGTTTTCTTTTAAGGCCGCCAAGGTCTGTGGCTTGTACGTATAGACCCGTGACTTCAAAAAACCCCAAAGAAAAAAGTCTGGAACGGTCAAATCGGGCGATCTTGCGGGCCAGTGCAGATCTCCAAAACGATAGATAAACCGGTTGAGAAAAGCTTGCTTCAGAATATCCACTGTCGTTCATGCTGTGTGTGCGGTTGCACTTATAAAAGAACATCTTTAAGTTTTTCACCAAAATTTGCTGTAAAGACCGTCTACCGATGCCCAAGTGCGTGGCCCGTCGTCTGGTGGATGTTTGAAGGTCCTCTTGGACATCTGCAGCCACAGCAGCGATATTCTCGACCGAACGGCTACTCCGGGACCGGCCACGTCTGAAACTGTCCCGTATTGAACCAGCCTCCTTGCGGCGAGTGGCTAAATGCCACAGTGTTTGCACATTTGATGCCACACGACCAGGGAATCGACAACAAATTTCACGTGGAGCCAAAAGCACTGACCGATTATTTGTCAAAAACATTGACACAAATTATTTCGCGTTTTTGAGGAGTATAGCGATCCATGGTTTGTCTATGTGTATTCTGCTTCTGTTTGCTTCACGAATGTCAAAGTCGCGATGACATAAGATGCCATTTGCAAAAATGAGAGCATGTTCCGATAGAGTGATTACTTTTGCGCCACCTGTTATAGTACTCTAACTATACCTTATATTCCAGGCAAATCTGACAAAATTAAACGAATTGGAAATTGATTCAATGTTAGGACGGCATTCAAAACGATGAATACTGTGCTGTCAGTTCTTACAAAAACTAAACCGTTCAATGAAGAACAACATTCAAAAAATTGTATAGAGGGTGTCCCTGAAAGGTGTGAAAAAAAATTGACCACATATACTAGAGCTCAAAATAATCCAATTTAACCCAAATTACCTAAATGCAAAAATCCACTCCTGATAAGGTACAGCCATCTAAAGATAATGAAAAATGCTTTACCTTGTCTTTTGTATAAAAATAAAATAATAGATGGCTTTGAAGACACAATACATTTTGACGTTTAACTAAAACAATGCAATGAACAATTTCATTTGGGCGAATCAGAAACTTTCTACGGAGCAGGATACGTTTATGTATTAGTGAAAATGGAGTCAAATTCAAAACATATGTTCTGATTTTCCATTAATTGTTGTTTATTGTGTAGTTTTCAAATTAAATTTATTGCGTTTTCAAAGATTACATGTTTTTTAGTTTCGTACAAGAGACACGATAAAGCATTTTTCATAATCATTAAATGGCTAATTCCTAAGTGATAGTCTTTTTTATATAGGTAATTTGAGTAAAATCGGCTTATTTTGAGCTCTAGTATATGTCGTTACTTTTTTTCGCACCTTACAGAGACACCCTGTATATAGGTAGTATTCCCTGTGAATGCGGGAAATATCCAGACCTTTAGAAGTTAAAGTTAAAGAACATACAAATATAATTAAAACCTATCAATTCAATAAGTCTAAGCTGGCAGAACATACTTGGAATAACAACCACAAAATACAATGGCATAACACAAATATTTTGTCTAAAGAATCGATGTCTACTAAATAGGTCAGGCAAATTAGATTTCTGCTTTCCAAAAACGGGTGGAGTTCTGAAAACTCTCTTAATCACTCAAGTAGGGCTCTGTTATAAATAATCTGAGTTTGCCCCGATTTCCGAATGGAGCTTCAGCCATGATGTTAAAAAACCTAGAAACTTTCGGACTTTTTCCGGGTTTTCTCGAATTCCTCCGAAACTAGGCATTTAGTACAAAAGTCCATTATTACCAAAACTGTGAAGCATTAAATTTTGCGTCGATTAAGTAACAATACTTTGGAATTTGAACAAGTGGTCTTGTAGAAAAGTTACATCAAAGAACGACAATTTATCACACTTTTCGAAAAACACCATTTCGTCTCTTTAAAACGTACAATATACCGTGTGTCCACAGGAGTACGCACCATAGAGATAAGATAATGCTAATAGAATATAAATATCAATCAGTGCTATGACCACCGCCCCTTTTCTTGTACCATTTATAACAATATTGTTTCATACATGGCGAGTCAGAAGCCAGAAAACAACGTTTTAGCGTGCCGGCGAACACAGCATTAGCCGATTTTTCTATTCTATTTGGTTATCCCTATGGTGCGTCCTCCTGTGGACACACGGTATATGAATCGACCGACTTTAACGCAAAATATTGTAGAACCAAAGTTCTAGAGCATCAAATTATGTTTTCAGAATGTCCAAGAAGGTGCCAAAAAACCTAACCTCTAAACCCCGACCCTAACTAAGAAATCATACACCCAAAAGGCCCAAGACAGTCCTGTTGCCATCTGTCTACCGAAATAGAAATAATTTTTACTGTTATATTACCTGCAATTGTCTAATAGATTTCCACAAGAAGTCCAATGAAGAACTTCAGCAATATTTTCAATATGAGTTGGCCCCGTACCCGTTATCTATGTTTGCTTTCATAAGGTATACGAAACACACAAGTTGTTTGATGGCTTTAAAGACGCAATTGATTTTGGAAAGGCAGAGTTTGTCGTAGATGTGAATGTACTTTGTTTTATCATATAATCTTAATGTAATTTTATATAATCAAATGTAACTCAATATAATTCAGTATTTATTCCTAATTAAAAAAAAAACACAAAATTATTTCTTTACAAATACCCTTCAAAACGATTTTTTTCTCCTACATAACACATTAATCTACTAATTTTATTGTCTTCAAAACCATTATTTCGATAACAACGTGTAGCTGTGAGGACTTGTATATTGGTAAAAAAAATGAAAAAAATAAATGTTGGAAAAACCAGTGAATGGAAAACCAAACCAAACATGTTGCTCAGTAACTATGCTATTGCCAGAATATTGAAAAAGGCTAATATCTACTTACTGGTTGGGTTTTTTGGCACCTTCTTGGACTTTCTGAAAACATAATTTGATGCTCTAGAACTTTGGTTCTACAACATTTTTCGTTAAAGTTGATCTATTCATAGATATTGTACGTTTTATAGAGACGAAAAGAGTGTTTTTTCAAAATTGGTCTTCTTTGACTTAGATTTTCTACAATACCACTTAATCAAATTCTCAAGTATTGTTACTCAATCGAAGCAGAGTTTAATGATCTACATTTTTGGCAATAATGGACTTTTCGATTAAAAGCTTAATTTCGGAGAAATTCGAAATAAACCGGAAAAAGTCCGAAAACGTCGAGGATTTTTTAACATCACGGCTGAAGCTCCACTCGGAAATCGTGGCAAACTTATTCAAATTAGAGGCCTGCTTGAGTGATTAAAACAGTTTCGAGAACTGCACCCGTTTTTTGAAGGCAGGCCCTTTTTTAAACCTAATTTTACTGGCTTAAAACGTAAAATTAAAGAAACGGCCTATATTTTACTTAAAGAAACAAAATGCGTTTCGTCTTTTTTAATATTTTTAGACAAGAGTTGGCTATCGAGTCTTAAAGATCAGATCAAGTATAGGAAATCAAATGTTGGTCGTTTTTCGGTCCCAGTGAAAAGCTAAGTTTCCTAGTTCGTTATTAGTATTGTTAATCGTTGATAACGAGAGCAGATTGTCTCTCGAACCGTTTAGGCCACCTGTATAGCTGTTGTGGATGCGCCACTTGCGATGTCTATATTTATTTTATTACTGTGATATACAAAAAGTGTCAATATATTTTTATCTACGACCACTACTAAAAGTAGGACTTTTAGTCCTAGCTTGTTTCACTAAAAGTGACGTTTTATAGTTTAGCTTGGTTAAAGAAATCAGCTGTTTACTTTTAGCCCAAGTGCTAAAAGTGAAGTGAGGTTATAGAACTACAATTTCGAACTGGAAGTGAAGTTGTAAAGTTATTCTAGTTGCTTCTTGCGTTACAGGTAACGTGTTTTTGAAATAATTAAAGCGTTATGTAATGAATACAGTCAGATGTGGAGTATTAATAATTACATTTCGTAACTGACCTTGACCGTACTGGCTTCGCAAACATTCGCCCGCGCGGCATGGGCTACTGTTTATTATGACATAAATTAGAAGTGTCGTAGATACAAAACTTTGTTAAATTGATATTTATGGATTAATAAGAGTAAAATTAAGGTCGTAAATAATAGCTATTTATGCAGCAAGTGCTAAAAGTCGACGTTTATGCACGAGACATGAAAATTATGAAACGAAGCCGAAGGCTGAGATTCATAACATGTCTCGTGTATAAACAACTTTTAGCACGCGTTGCATAGAATATTTTATCTACGACCTTAATTTTACCGTTAGTAATCCATAAATATCGATTTAACAAATGTTTGCATCTACGACACTTCTAATTTATGTCATAATAAATAGTAGCCCATGCGCGAGCGAATGTTTACGAAGCCAGTTCTTCAAGGTCAGTTACGAAATGTAATTATTAATACTCCACATCTGAGTGTATTCATTACATAACGCTTTAATTATTTCAAAAACACGTTACCTGTAACGCAAGAAGCAACTAGAATAACTTTACAACTTCACTTCCAGTTCGAAATTGTAGTTCTATAACCTCACTTCACTTTTAGCACTAGAGCTAAAAGTAAACAGCTGATTTCTTTAACCACGGTAAACTATAAACGTCACTTTTAGTGAAACAAGCTAGGACTAAAAGGCTATTTTCTACGATCGTCTTAAAATGACAATTTTTTGCACCGTTTCTAGGGTCAAAAGTGACGTTTTTAGCACTCTTAATATTAGTGCCCGAATTACGTATTTTTTGCACGTTGTAATTGGTGGCGTGTTTTAAGACTATATTAGAACACGCCTTGCCGTAAGTTTGAATGTCAACATAACCTAGAATATATAACACAACGCGACGGAAAAAGTGTCACCGAACTAAGTTTTTATATTTCTCTTACGATCGTGGAAAAAGTAGCGTATGATACACGTGTATAAGTGCCATTAAAGTACTAGCGACGTTAAATGCACTCCGCTTCGCGTCGTGCTCTTAAACTTGTCGCACGTGCTTTAAAGGCGTATTTATACACTAGTATCATAATAAGTAACCAACGACTTCCGGGATTGGACCGTGTCATGATTGAGATCGAAGAACAATTGTTGAACAGTTGTTTTGTTCTTCGATCTCAATCATGACACGGTCCAATCCCGGAAGTCGTTTTTTACTTAATGACAATGGCCGTGAAAGCCTCAAAAATCATCAGTATCATAATATACTATCGTATAGTACTTTCATGGCAAATGTTTTTTTTTGCTTTTAGAGAGTTGCAACATGTATAATATAGTATCGAGAGATCAAAAAAAAAACTGTTTCTCAGCGGGCTGTGGAAATTCAACGTATGAATAATATGTTGGTGACACTGTATGTCAATGTCAAATTCGAGGTTATCAGGTTAGGTTTTACGTCAGTTATAACACAAAATGACGCAAATCCTGCAACCTGCTTACCTCGAATTTGACATTGACGTACAGTGTCACCAACATATTATTCATACGTTGAATTCCACAGCCCGCTGAGGAACAGTTTTTTTTTATCTCTCGATATATGTTAGATAAACATTTATCTACTTTGATGTCACAATATTGTTGTTATAACACCGAAAATAGTGCTACAATGAAGTCCATTATAGCACTGTTTTTGCATTGCTATTTTCATATGAAAAACATTGAAACAGCCTACCTTGATTCAGACAACTAACAGATTGTCACATTTATGAAGTGTCAAGTTTTTGGTGATTTTTTTATGCAAAGTAGGTAAAATAGTATATTATACTCTTTTAATAAGAGGTATTGTAGCACTCGTTCCATTGGAGCACTCCTCGGTACGCTCGTCGTGCCCCAAATTCACTCGTGATGTAATAGGCCCGCTTGTTAAACTAGTATAATAATATACTATTACAGAACAATTGAAATTATAAAATTTTCCATAATATTTTTTGAGAAAATTGGTAGTATTCATAATACCATGGTCCCAGCTAAACATTTCCTATAGTATAATTATAACTAGAAATATTTGAAAATGTAATATCACAAACTCATTTACAACTGTTTAATATTACAAAAAGGCAAAACATATTTTTTTTTATTTTTCAATTAAAGAATTTTAATATTTTCTTAAATATATTTTCCCGTTATAGATTTACAAAAAGATATCAAACATTTGGAATGAAAATAATTTTAAAAATTTCTTCAAAAGTTCCTCTCGTTAACAAAATTAAAGAAGGGTGTCGTAAGCGACGTCTCTTCTTTTGTAATAATGAATGTAGGTACGAATTAGTATAGATGTGCAACTGTTTAGCACAAATTCAGTAGAATCATTTTTAAAACAACAAAATAGTAGAGCTGGAACAGGTTTAGGATCATACTCCCTAATAATGATTAAAATAAACAGAGCAGCCATGACGCAAGTAAATTAATGTAGTTCAACAAAAGCGATTAAAATTTTAATAAACTGTGCCTAATGTAAAATATCATTAGAAATAAAAGAAAAATAATTGCAATGTCAAGAGCATCAAGATAACTTTTATAACACCAAAAAATTGTAGTGTTTTTGTTTTGTTGCTGCTGGGCATAAACCATTAATTGTTGTTGTTATTATATTTGCTTGATTGTTCTTGTTTATGAGCATTATAATTTTAACATTGCATACCCATTCTATATGAGTAATGTTAAACTTTTGACGTAATTGACACTGTGTCGTTTGGAAAGGGAAATATATATATCATTAGAAGAGCAGTTTATGTTAGGTGTGGCGTTAAAAATTATACCTAGAATGAAGCCAATTGTGTTTCTAATTTTTACTACAAATTTGTTTGTGCATATAGCGGTAAGTAAATAACCGCCAATTTATGTATACATTGAACTGCTATTCATTTCATGATTTTTGGAAAGATTTAAAATTATTGCATGCAGGTAAGGTAATTCAAAACAAGCATTAATACTTTTACTGAAAGACAAAATAAGGGGATTATTACTTCTATATAATACTTTTACCTTTTTGAAAATGTTATTTTAAGAAATGAAGAAATGAAAGTTTATTTATAACTTAAACACATAAAACTAAAGCTTACAATCGCTTTAGAGAACAATTAATTATTTTTTCTGGGTGCCGTTTTTACCCTAGTTGCATTATTGTTTTAAAAAGAGTTAAATTAAAAAAGCCACTTTGCAACGATTTGCCGCTTTTTTAATTTTACGTTTTACAAACAAAATTAAAACATAGAAGTTGTGCTTATTGACAAACTAAGATTTACATTATGAAAACATAATTTAATGCACATGCTGTTTCGAAAATGTAAGAAACGTAAAGTACACTGGAGACCAAGTTACCCTTATTTTTAAAATAGCAGTCCTCCCAAATTGCCAGACATGGCCAATACAAGAGTTCGCAAAATATTTCTTTATATTAATTTGTTTTATTTTATTCTGAATTATAAAGGCTTACAACATAAACCAAAAGTGCCCTTATGTGATAGAATGAAATAATGGAAATTAAATTTAAAAATTAAAATTATTGAATTTTGAATGTCTATCAAGTTTTGCATTCGAACAAATCTCAATTGTCAGGGAACTTTTGATTTGGAATTTTATTATTAAATGAAGAACAGGTATAGAGTAGGTCTTGAGTGTATTTATAGTTTTTAATTTTTTTTACACCGTGTACATTAAATGTGAATTTTCATAATATGAACCTATTTTTTTCTGTTAATACAACTTCTTTCCTATAATTTTTTTTCTGAAATGTTATTGTTCTTTGACGCTTCTACCTGATTGTTAAATTCCGCCCTCGTTAAAATGTATTCAGCACAAGAAAAGTTGAAATGAAAAAAAGCGCTAGAGAAGTTAAATGCCTTTTTTAGCATAAAATATTTAAATCTTCATATTCGAAGTGCTACGATTGATATAATAATACTCAACGTTAAGACTAAATGTACATCATTAAACAATTGTAACTGCAAATGAAGTATTTTCCGTACTGCAAGTTTATTTACACTTTAGCTCCAAAATAATGATATTATATCATCGTTAGTGATTTTTGAAATTCAACTTTGATATTATTTACTCCAAGGATTTTTTATGGCCTTAGTTTCTTTAGCGGTTTATAAAATTTCACATTCAGTATAAAGCCTTCTCGTTTTTCTTGATCATCCGATAGCTTGTCGTCTATTAATTTGTTATCTATGTAACATCCACTAATAACTGTTTATGTATTCCTTCCATCGTACTTCAGCTTTCTCTATTAACATATTTCCGTTTTTGATGTATATTTGTTGCGTTTTCAGCCTTCGCTGTGGGAAAACTCTTTTAACTTCTCTATAAGTGTCATTAATATGTTTATCTACGACCACTACTAAAAGTAGGCCTTTTAGCGCTAGCTTGTTTCACTAAAAGTGACGTTTTATAGTTTACCGTGTTTAAAGAAATCAGCTGTTTACTTTTAGCACACGGGCTAAAAGTGAAGTGAGGTTATAAAACTACAATTTCGAACTGCAAGTGAAGTTGTAAAGCTATTCTAGTTGCTTCTTGCGTTACAGGTAAAGCGTTTTTGAAATAATTAAAGCGTTATGTAATGAATACGGCGGTCATACAACATCATGACAGTCGTTAGTGGGGTTGGAAGTCCTCATAACTGCACAGCGACGACTATAATTGGCCTAACGGCTGTTGGCTGAGTGCAAATTAAATAAATAAATAAATAAATAAATATGTGGAGTATCAATAATTACATTTCGTAACTTACCTTGACAGCACGGGCGTGGCCAAACAATCGCCCGCGCGGCGTAGCCTACTGTTCATTATGACATAAATTAAAAGTGTCGCAGATGCGAACCTTTCTTAAATCGATATTTATGGATTAATAACGGTAAAATTAAGGTCGTAGATAAAATATTGTATGCAACGCGTGCTAAAAGTCGTTTATGCGCGAGACATGTTATGAAACTCAGCCTTCGGCTTCGTTTCATAATTTTCATGTCTCGCGCATAAACGTCGACTTTTAGCACTTGTTGCATAAATAGCTATTGTCCCAATATTCTCTAAAACTTTTTCACACTTTTGTTTCATGTGTGTTAGAATTTAAATTCAGCTTAGACCGCGTCGTCTTTATAGATAAACACCTAAAAAATGATGGCTTTATGTACCGTACATCTTATGAATTTCTGTAATAGTTATTTTCATTTGTAGGTCGTGAACCCTTACAAGCCCCCTATGATCTGGCCAGTGTTGTTAGAGTTGTTCGAGTGCTTTATGAATATCGCCTTAATATTGTTTCTGTTGCAAGACATTGCAGTTTACATAATCAGAGTCCAAGTTGCTTTAAGAGCTGGAGCTAAGCGTGAATGTATTTAAGGCTCTCTGTACGAGCCCTGCGGAACGGCGTAACGCTAATTGGTCGTTTGAGTCGGTGGCACGCGAAAGGGTGAATAGCTGTTCTTATAATGCCTTAAACCGTGAATGATAGGAGTACAAGTTTTACTACGTCTAAAACCATCTCTGCTATTTATGTTACTTGGATGTTTTTCTATTTCTATCGCTTCACATATCATTCGTTGATGATAGAAAGGTAGGCTCTGGCGTGTTCAAATTTTATGGTGTGTTCTGTCCATGTGTGAATGTATGTTCATTTACGGCTAATTTAGTAATGCGTTTGTGTTTGAAATCGTTTTTATGTGTTTTTTCTATAGATCGCATGCCCTGCATAATACCATCTGATTTACGTTTTGCCAGAACGTCTAGGAACGAAATACTAGAATTTGTCTCCTCTTACATTTTAAATTGTATGTATGTTGTGATGTTGTGGTAGTGTTTTAGAAATAGATCTAATGTTTAGCGTTTGCTTAACCAGATGATGAGAGCATCGTCTACATATCTAAACCAGCATTTCGGTTGTAGGCATCGGTTTCAAATATCTCTATGTAAATGTTTGCGATTATAGGTGATAGATGCTAACCTCCTTCGACCTGTTTGTATATTTTGTTAGTGGCATATCGATGATTTTTTGTGTGTTAGTTTGTCATTAAAGATGAGTTTCGTTAAATTAGAACACGAAAGCGTAATAAAATTGCCAACTTTGGAAGGCTTCGGGCCGAAAATTATACATGAAAGGATGCAGGCAGTGCACGGTGAGACCGAAGACTGTATCAAATAAAATACTGGTCAAAACAGTTTGGTTAGCGTCGTGAGTCAGTAAAAGACTATCCAAGACTACCACGAAAAGTGCAAGGAAAGATCAAGGAGGCCTTGGCGGTAAACAAAATCATTTTTCATTTAGGTAAACTACTGCCTCCTTTCTAAATACGTTGTTCAGCATGTGCTTTTATGGTGTATGAGATGAAGTAGCTACAAAATATTTGTATTGAATACGATTTCATTAAAGTGAGCCGATATATTTAAAATTTTGCAGTGGCCCGGAATTTAAGCAACAAGTTTATAAAAGTGAAGTTTTACTCAACAAGTACTGCTGGTACGAGTTCAGTAAAACCACTTTTCTAAAGCGTTTCGTATACTATTTTATTGCATTTCATATGGAAATGTGAAATATTAGATTTTTATATGAAAGTGACATTAAATGTCAAAACATACCAAGCTCGTTTGTATATACTAAGGTAGAATAAGCAGCTCCAGTTGATGGTATGCATTTGGCAGTACTAAAGGGAATTGTTGCTATGGTGCAAAGTACCACATTTTTCTGTAATATAAACGGATTAGATACTTTACCGTAATTCCTTCTAATAAATACATTTTCTTAAAAGTAAGCTGATGTTTCTGAATTTTTTAAGAGGAGCCATAATTTTTTAGTTTGAACATTTTTTCTTAATAATATTGTGCCATATTTAGGACAGAAACAAAACATGTTTTTCATCCACCGCCATCTTTTTATCTATTTGATTTGAACTATATTTAAAATTAGTTTCAAGCCAAGCAGGGCTTGTTCCCCAAATATGAAATTTGAAATTATTTTTTTTACACTGGACTTATCGTCAACTCAATCCACGCACCCACTGGATTGTACATTCATGTATTTATGTGTGTTTAAATAATTCTGATTCGGTTATTTCTTTGTACAATCAGAAAAAATCGATAAATAGAAAATTCGGGTTATAGAACCATGCAGAATAACTAAAATACAATTTTCCCATGCATTTATGCAAACTTCCTATGCTTTGCTTTGGATGGGGACCAATACGAGCACTTTACGAATGATTAAATATAAAAGTGTATGATGAATAATAGTAATTTATTATACAAGACGATAAAGTTAAATTTTATCCACGAGTGAATCGTTAGATCGGATAGAAATAACTTTATCGTCGTGTATAATACAATATTTTTTTCTATAGCAAGAACTTTAACAATTTCAAAAGAAAATAGTGACAGTCAATCACATTTCAAAATGTCAGTAGCTAAATTGGGTTGCTACGATAATAGGAAGCTGTCATATTTAATTTAAACAAAAGTTAGAAAATTAAATTACTTTTTTTGTATTCGCTCCCCAAACTGGTTACTTTGGAAACTGTCTAGGATCCTCAAAATGGCCATTTAGAGGCCTTGTACTTAAAGTCGTCATGGCAACATTTTAGCGGACTCAAACATTAGTTGCCACGACTTTAAGTACAAGGCCTCTAAATGGCCATTTTGAGGATCCTAGACAGTTTCCAAAGTAACCAGTTTGGGGAGCGAAAAATACATTTTCGCGCGGCCTCCTAATATAATGCCGCGTTAATGGTAATTGAAACTTCATATTATAATGTTTGGAGAGCTAATACAAAAAAACGTTGTATGCAACACGTCCTCAAATGGCTTTAGAGGACTCATCTTCATATTACGGACTCGGCTGCGCTTCGCTCCGCCTCGTCCGGAAACATTACGACTCGTCCCCTAAAGCCTTGCTTTGAGGACTAGTTACATAAAGTACTATATCTATCCTTGATGTTAAAGTGCTACTTTATCTACCCTTGCTGTTAAAGTAAAACTTGACCTTTTGTTTTGAGTTGATAAAAGCACACTTTAACATGTGCTATAGAAAAAGTACATTTTTTTCTATAATCATTTTCAAGGTCAACTTTCTAGGGGATAAGTTGCATTCCTGCAGGGTCCCTAGTTTTAATAATGTTGGTACATAGATTCTTAGTTCTTTTCTTCCACTAAAAAAATGATTGTCATTTTGACAGATATGTCATAATTTAATATCGCTTGCTTCATTTTTGCGTTTAAAATATTTCTTGGTTTTCTTTTTTATCCGATTTTATTGATGATGATGATGATTCCATGTTAAAAAAAGAAATTTGTCAAGAGTTCAAATTAAGAAACTTTGACATTCAAAATTGACACATAACCATAATTTTGAAAAAGTTCTACCAACACGAGGTATAAAAATTTCCTAGCGTTTTAATCACATATCTACCACATTGTAACACTTTGACAGTTATTATAGAAAAAAAACGTACTTTATATATTTTTTGTATGTGGACAGCACAATAAGTACATTTTGTTTTAATTTGAAAAGGACTCTATAGATTGAAAACGGTATAATACACAGAAAAGTTCGCGTCAACTCTTTCCCTTCCGATCTTGAATTTGATTTCCGATAACGTTCTCTCTCGGTATTGAAGTAGTTTTGAGAGGTATTACTAAATAATTTTGTAATTAGAGTACCTTTTTTAAAATTATTATTAACTCCAAGAATGTGTACAATCACCCGGGGAGTAGCAGACAATAAGTACATGGTATGCACAGGAAAATACATGACATGTGAAGGATGTCCCATCAGACAACCTCAATTTTTTATATAACTGAAACAGTTTTAATGTACATAGAGAAACTAATTAATTAAATCGAGTAGGTAAATCTGATGGCTTAAAACGTTTCAGCCGTCTGTTGTCGTCATCATTGTCTAATAAATTGGATGCAAGATCATTGGGGTGCGCCACTAGTTTGTCTCTGTACCGTACACTACACTGTGTTATTTATTCACGCACTGTTGCTATTTTTAAGTCTTTATGTAGCACTGTGTTTGGCACATACCACGGAGCGTTCACTATCGAACGAAGGACTTTACTCTGGAAGCGTTGCAATATTTCTAGATTGGAAGCGCTAGCTGTCCCCCACAGAGGTATTCCGTAAGTCCAAAACGGTTTCAAAATTGTCTTGTACAACAAAAGTTTATTTTCTACTGTCAGTTCAGAATTTCTGCCAAAGAGTCAGTACATTTGTCTAAATTTGAGGGCCAACTGTTTTCGTTTCATAAAGATTTGTTTGCGCCAAGTCAATCGTCGATCTAAATGAATTCCTAGATATTTAGCGTCTTCTGATTGGGGTATTTGATTACCATTTAGTATAACAGGAGGACAAGTATCATGCTTTAAAGTAAATGTTACGTGAATAGATTTGCTGTCGTTAGCTCTGATACGCCATTTCCGCAACCAGTCTTGAAATTTATTTAAATGTAGTTGAAGGTTTCTTGATGCGGTGATGGGATTATAGTCTGAAGCTAATATAGCTGTGTCGTCAGCAAAGGTAGCGGTTGTCGTTAATCTGGTCAAAGGAAGATCTGCCGTGTAAAGCGAATACAGTACCGGACCAAGGACTGCCCTGAGGCAATCCGGAGTGAATAGGATATAAATCACTAATTGCTTCTTCCTGTTTAACAACAAAGTGGCGGTCGGTTAGCTAAGATTTTAGAACAGCATACATAGCATGGGGGAACATAGACTTGAACTTGTAACTAGTGATGGGCTTATTCGAATGAAAAATAACCGGTTATCTGGTTATTAAAATAACCTATGTAACTCGGTTTTCGTTCCAAGTATTCGAATGAAAAATAACCTCATGCTGATACGTACTACGCTTTGAATATAAAACCTCTATTCAAAGGTGCTACCTGCTATATCTCAGCGACCTACGCAGTGCTCGAAATTCTGTAAATATAAATACGTCATAACTCATAAACAAAGCAGGTTGTACTGAAAACACCATTTGGTTATCGCGTACCTACCTCCTATCATAAAAAATATCAAATTCTGGGACCTGAAACCTGAACGCCTAAAAACTGCAAACGCGCAAGCTATAAAACAATTTTTTATTTGCTTACATCTCCAAAAGCTCAAAACAAGAGGCAGCGCCTTTAACCCGCCCGATCGATAAAGATAAACGTTTTACCACTGTTTGTTTTTATTGCGATTAGCAAGCAGTCCCGCATATTTCTTTCTTTCTACACTTCTTAATAAATACCTCTTAATTTCCAATACATAACACATAATGTACGGTCGGCGCGTTAGAAGTCGGGACACTACATGAC
Source organism: Agriotes lineatus (assembly GCA_940337035.1). Lineage (NCBI taxonomy): Eukaryota > Metazoa > Arthropoda > Insecta > Coleoptera > Elateridae > Agriotes > Agriotes lineatus. Next base: position 40,124 of record CALNHX010008492.1, on the reverse strand, counting down.
TACACACGATTATGATATTTTGCATGTATTTTTTAAGTGTATAAACTGGATTTTTGCAGTTATTATGGTTTTAATTGTTACGTCAGGTTGTTTATTGTTTGTCAATTATGAAATGCCATCTCACTTTAATGAAGTAACCGGAGCAAGAATACTGCAAAGACTAGCAGAACATATTACACCTATTGCACAAACTCCTTAGAAATCAAATAAAAATCATTTATACAATTATTATAATAATTAACGATTAACTGAGTTCCTCTGCTATCTGCAAGTTACGATGCCGATGCAGATGACGGTGAACCGCCAACCGGCAAACCGGCTGACTTAATCGAAACGAATCGAGAGCCAAAACTTATTCGAATGATTATTCAAATAATCATTCGGTTATAAAAATTGTCCGGTTATGCCCATCACTACTTGTAACATAAGCCGAGATGCCAAACTTTGTCAAATGCTTGACTGATGTCTGCGAACACTGCTGATGTATAGCATTTTCTTTCGACATCATTTCTGATTTGGTTTACTAACCTATGGGTTTGTTCTATCGTGCTATGTCGCTTCCGAAATCCAAATTGATGTGTTGGTATTAGGTTCTTGTCCTCCATAATGGGCTCTAAGCATTTTAAAATAAGCTTTTTAAGCACTTTGCCTAAGACTGGCAATAGACTAATTGGCCTGTAAAATTAAACTTCTCGTGGATTTTTTTCAGGTTTAGCTAACATAACACTCTGTGCCGTTTTCCAGTAGCTAGGAAAATATGCAAGCGTTAGGACAGCATTGAAAATTTGCGTAATAGCTCCGTAGCACTTTTTGGATAACTTGTGCAGGACTTTTATCAGGTCCGAGAGCTTTTTTTGGATTGGTTTCTCTGAGTATGACTGTCATGACCTCTCTCTGTTTTATTTTTTTAAGTGGGAGATCCATTTGTACGGTGATTTCAGTGATTGTAAGATCTCAGTTTCTTCCTCTGGTGATGATACGGAGGGAAATGGTTGAAAAACTTGGGGTAAATGTTCGGCAAATGATGTAGCTTTCTGCTGGTTTGTTCGTGCCCAATTACCATCAGGAGTTTGAAGAGGTGGGATTGATTGCTGTGGTTTTTGAAGTTTTCTGGTAGATTTCCATAAGGAGTAATTTGTTGCTTCTGTTGCAGTTAGCCCTTGAAGATACTCTTTAATGGATTTGTTTTTTAGATTCTGTAGTAGGTGTTTCAGCTCCGTTGCTAAGGTATTATACCTTCGTTTATCTAGTTCTGATCTTGTTAACATCCACCTTTTCCGAGCTTTTCGTTTTTTAGAGATTATTTGTTTAACAATAATTGGACAATTTTCTTTTTGATGTGTTGTTGAGGTATCGGGGGTAGCTTCCCATGCTGCAATTTGGATTGCTTTGGTATTAGAGTAACTAAGATTTAGGTGGTTTGAAAACATCTACATAAACCACTTACCTATTTGTGATTTCAATTAGAATATGGCAAAAAACTCAAATATGGTGATAAGTAAGATTACGTGACTCAGAAATTGGCTTTAAAAACACCCAATTTACGGTAATATTAAGATTTGTACATAATAAGATTAACTTAGATATACGTAACGTGCTAGTTTTGTTACCATGTAGCGCAAATTCTACATTACAATATACAAATTTGTGCAAATAAACCAATCCGGTTCTGCTGTGTCTACAATTTGATATTTCCCAGCCTGATCACATTGGAATGGAGAGAAATTTTATTTGTGTGCAGTACTGAAGTAGTATGTGTCGAAATAGCATAAGTACAAAGCGAGCAACCTGAAATTGGGCAGTCGTAAATTTTATATTATAAAATGTGTCTGAAGATGGGAAAAGGTTGTTTTATAGCAAACAATTTGATATAAACATGTTTTGCAGCTGGCAAATATTTTAAGTGTTGAAGTTTATGGAAATTGAATTGAAAATTAGATAAAGATTTGTACACATTTTGTAGATAGGGTACATTATGTATTGCCATAGCTTAAATTAGTTAACTAATGTGTTAATTACAAGTAATTAATTTATAACATTCTTGTACATAGCTCAAATTGTTACTACTTCAATTATTGTTTTTAACCTGATGTACCAGTCAAGATATGTCTTCCTATGTTCTTTGTTGCTAATTATGGCGTACTAAGCTCGCTTGTTTTGTTTTTATAAAGAAATATGGCTTTCCAAAATTTTGGCTGACAAAAAGAGTTTTCACTTCAATTGGTGCCTGAAGAACGAAACCCAATTAACTATATTGTTTGTCAACTAGTCGTCAACTGTCTCGCAGTGTTAGTCAGTACATGCTTTAAAATGTTTACGATTATTAGCTACATCACGTTCTCAGGAGTATTCACGATTTTTTAGAATCGTCGAAAGTGTTTTTGGGGGATCCTCGAATTCTCCAGCACTTTGTCGGATAGAGATAGTGTTCAGCTTTCCTTTTCTACCACTCATATTTGCAAACGCTACGACAACAACCAGAAGAATGAATGATGAAGATGATGTCACTGACAAAAACCTTTGAATTAACTGAGTGCACTATGGTATTAGGTATTAGTGAATGCAAGCTAAATAAGGAATACTAAGAAACGATTGTCAATACTTGGATTATAGATAGATGGTTGTCTATAAGCGGTCAAATTTCTAAGACTATTCAATTCACCTGTCATTTGCCAAAAAGTGACCAATGAAAATCCAGAATTTGCCGTTTCTTGACCAATAAAAGAAATACCAGCGGATATATCTTCCTAGAATGTATTCAAGTGAATATTTTAAACTAATGTGATTTTATTTGAAATCGGCAGTAAAGTACGCCGCATTCGTCATTAAAATACGAGAAATCGGCAGTGAAGTAATCCATTGTTTTACGACTTCTTTGTAGGTGAATCGTCAATCGACTGAACATAACCTGCAAAAGTTGGTTAAAATGTTGTAATTTCACTATTTCTCGATTTCAAATAAAGCATAATGTACACCTCGGCACTGAAGTTCCTTTTTATCCCTCGTGTGGTTTATTTGCATTGGCCCTACGGGTCTCGGCAAACTAAATCCACATTCGTGATAAAAAGTTATACTTCAGTGCCTTGGTATAGCTACTATTTATTAGAAAAAGTCCGTTTTAGTTGTCTGTTACTATAGAAATTGCGTAGTTTGTTGCTAGATTTACTGAAAACTGATTTGAAAAAGTAATTTGGTTCATTGAATAGTCCCTCGAATGCAATTCTTAGTCAAAGTTATATCGCATATATTTGCTGGGGTATCACGAATGTCCATTACGCTTAGGTTCGATTAGGACGAGTGCGCTAGCACTCGTTCTAATCCTAAGGGTAATGGACATGAGTAGTGATACTCATGACTACTCATGGTATTATAAGTGAATATTCTATGTTCCCGTAAAATAGAAACAAAATATTTGACACATTTTAAAAATTCCAGTAGATATTTACCGCTGTTAAAACTTACGATTCTTACCTTAAGTTGTAGGAAAATATGACATAGAGATGTTGAGATATCGAAATAACTTTTAAGGTAAAATGCGATCGTCACGCAGACATTTCTATAAAAATTCAAGACGGAGAAACTATTAAACAGTTTGACAATTTAAATAACATTTATTGTTTGTTGAAAGCCTTATCTTAATACGATGTTTCTAATGAATAGTTCTGCGGTGAAAATTAGTATTGACGTTTCTAGTGAGCTGTATTTTTGTTTTTTTTCTTGAGGGTGGCTACGTTTTGGATAGCATTTTTGGTAGGCACTATATTTTGACAGATAGACAATGATATTGTTGAGGATGATATTATTATTATCTGGCACCATCTTTGATAGCTATATTTTTACCACACACGTTAGTGATACAGCCTACCAACTTTTGTTTAGCAACATTTTTGAAGCTGTTGCTTTACATGCACTCTGGTTAATGCAAAGAAAGTGTGATTCATGCTTAAGTCTAAGGTTGAACAATGAATGAAGATTGGCTTCTAAATAATTTTTTCTACGACCACTACTAAAAGTAGGCCTTTTAGCGCTAGCTTTTTTCACTAAAAGTGACGTTTTATAAATCAGCGTGTTAAAAGTGAAATCATCTGTTTCCTTTTAGCCCATGTGCTAAAAGTAAACAGTTGGTGTGGAATTTAGAATTTTTTTAACTGGAGGTGAGGTTATAAAGTTATTCTAGTTACTTCTTTCGTTAGAGGTAAACCGTTTTTTAAATAATTAAAACATTATGTAATAAATAAAGTCAGATGTGTACTATTATAATTACCTTTGATAATTAACTTTGACAGCTTCTGGCTGCAGAAACATTCACCTGTGCCATCAAGGCCATTTCTTTACTATGACATAAATTATAACTGTCATAAATGCAAACCTTTGTTAAATCGACATTAATGGATTAATAACAGTAAATTTAAGGCGTAGAAAAAATATTGTGTGCAAACTCGTGCTAAAAGTGTTTATGCACGAGACATGTTACTTTCATGTCTCGTGCATAAACGTCCACTTTTAGCACTTGTTGCACAAATAGCTATTATGGTATGTCCATAAAATTCATTTAAAATTTTTATTCCGCTAGCGATTTAAAATTTTTATTTCGCTAGCCCTTTAAAAATGTCAAATAAATGTCAACCAAAATAAACCAATAATTTATCAAAAAATTATACATAAGTACATTACAACTAAATTAACAAAACGAAACAAAATAACTAAGCATTATCTCTTCATTAAGGAAGTCAGGTCCTTCAACGGTTTGCTTATAAAAAAAGTTGCAATTTTGAACAGCGCCAGTTTCAAAATTTATGTTTCTTGTAGCACTAACGAATTCGTTGTTCACAACTGTATGCTAATGAACTGCATCATCAATCAGAACAGGAGTTTTTTCCTCTGAAACATCAGCTGTGGTACTAAGTTTCTCTACAGATATCAAGGAAGAAGTTTTTTTCCAAAAATCTTTCCGCAGGTCTCTATCTTCTTCGTAATTTTATCAAAGACTCTATCTTTGATGAAATTTTCAGCGACTGTACTGGAACTCCATCCACCATGTCTCTTAAGTTCAAGAAGATTCGCACGTCCATCTACCAAAAGCGAGGCGGAGCTCCTTCGAAAAGCATGACCTGTATATAACCATTGAATATCCAGACTCTGGATATTCACTTATAATACCATGAGTAGTCAAAGTTATGTCGACTATTTTTGCGGTGGTGTCACGAATGTCCATTGCGCTTTGGTATGATTAGGACGAGTGCGATAGCGCAATGGACATGAGTAGTGATACCAGCGCAAAAATAATCTACTTAACTTTGACTAAGAATGGTATTCGAGGGCCTATTTAATGAACCAAACTACTTTTTCAAATTAGTTTTCAGTAAATCTAGCAACAAACTACGCAATTTCTATAGTAACAGAACACTAATATTGACTTTTTCTAATAAAAATCGCATTTGTTAAAAATAGTCACTTGAATACCTTCTAGGAAGATATATTCACTGATATTTTTCTGATTGGTCAAGAAACGTCAGAATTCTGGATTTTCATTGGTTACTTTTTGACAGATGACAGGTGAATTGAATAGTCAATGATATAACGTAGGCTCGGGAAGATCCAAAAAGGTCGCAATGACGCTAGGCATTTTACGTATTTTGTTCTCTCCTACCGGCTGGACGGTACACTTGCCATGTTGATAATTTAAAAAAAAGCGTCTATAGGTCACCGTTTGGGGTCGTAATTTTACGTAGGTCCTGTAGATATCTACAGCATGTATGGCTACTTCATTAATTATAGTAAATACGCGAGGTTTGCTAGTTTTTGTGTCTGGTCGAGTCGTCGAGTTGCAACCAAGACATTTAATCGATCCTCCACATCGTCAATTTCTATGTTTACCAGTTCGCCAATGCGGCATCCACCAGCTTAGTACCCATGACAAGTATTCTCTACAATAAACGAAGACTTTTTTCATTTGCTACGTTTTTATTTAAAAAAATAGCTGACCTTAACCAGTAGAAAAATTTCGTCCGGTGCCTCACTGAAAAATCTTAACCTATCATCACGGCTCAGTACTTTAGATTTTTTGTTCCTAAACCCTTTTGATAATGTTTCAATAGAGCAAACACACTTTTTTCTACTTACTTTTCAATAACCACATTCTCGAAAATAATGAGGCAGGGTTTTAGCATGAAGCAATATGTCCAGAATGAAGATGGCTACAAACTCTTGGAATGTTCGGCAATATAATTTAAAATGAAAGCTTCAGTAACTTCTATTGCATGTTTTTCTATTCTCCAGGAACTAAATTTATGATAATTTTTTTTGTACGTTTTTTTCGATTTTTTGAGGAGCAGTTTCTCCATAATCATATCTTTATTCTTCATTACAATTCTCACCTTGTAGGTACACACAATACTACACTTTATAATATACTTTGTTGTTCGATCTATGGCAACGCAACAAAACAACTCACACTCAGCAACTCGATATTTGTAAGGGATTAGTTACATTTTAAGCTTTTATCAAAAATTTTACATTTACACCAAAAAAATTTATTACTGCAAAATAGAATAAACAGTTGTATTATACTCGCCTTATTAAACTAATGTATTAACTCGCTTCGCCGCTCGCGCGTTTAAACGCACCGATCATTAAACGTTAATTTAATCCGCATGTATAATAAATAACTATTAACAGTTACGTTCTTTTTTTTTAAATTAGCTCACTGTTTTTCTACACGGTGTGTTTGTGTATGTATGCTTGGAAGGTGTTATAGAGATGTTATAAAGATATTGGAAAGAGATTATTCAAAGATATAAATTGTTGAACGTCCAAAGCATTGCTTTTCTGGTCTAAAGGTAATTTAAGTCAATGATTGCCCTATGCTGATAACGGTATATAAATGAAAACACAAATTAATTTGTCAAAGCTTCTTTGCTAATGTTATTTTTAGATTTCTCCTTTAAAATATTCCTCCATACATTATCTTGCTAAAACGCTCGATATACAGGGTGTCCCAAAACGAATGGAACCCCGATTAGTTATAGATGACTGACGTTATAATAAATCGATTATACCTAATATATCTTAGTGCAAAGTCCCTTCAGTAAGAAGTTCTAGAGCCTTGAAGTTCAATTTTTTATTTTTTATTTTTTTGTTAATTTTCACAAGTGTAGAAATATCGATTTGAATTTTGGTATACATGCTTACTATTATGTACTGCACTAACAAATCTTTTTCATAAATTAGACTTGACTGTAAGAGGCAGTTTACCTATTTTTCAAAACTTTTTTGAGCTCTAACTTCGTTATATGTAACATTTTTGGAAATTTTAGGTTATTATCTGAAAGAGAATTAAAAAGCACAAGAATAATGTACTCTTAGTTCTTAAGCTTAAAAGCAACTGTTTGCTTTAAAATGTCTATCAAAGGTTTTTGATTGTCATAAAGACGTGCAATTATCAAGTAGCTATGATCACAAAAACAATGGTCATCTAGTAAAAAACAACAACAAATCAATTAATGACATTAGTGACATAAGAATTTGTTCGATTCTGTTTAAGAAAATGGCGCTACATAACGAATTCTCCAATGTTGAAAGGCTCGTTAAGTCGCACATTTTCGTAAGCACAAAAGACAAAAACTGATGTCACCAACGTCATTAATTGATTTCTCGTTGTTGTTTATTAAACTACAATCATTACCCATTGTTTTTGTGATCATAGCTACTTGATAATTGCTCGTCTTAATGACAACCAAAAACCTTTGATAGGCATTTTAAGGTAAACTGTAAACGCTTATGAACCAAGAGTACATTATTTTTGTGTATTTTAATTATCGTTAAGGTAGTAAGCTAAAATTTTAAAAAATATTACAGATCAGGAAATTACAGCAAACAAAGTTCAAAAAGATAGGTAAAGTGCTCCTTACAGTCAAGTATAGTTTATGAAATTTTTCAAATTAGTGCAGTACATAATAGTAAGCATGTATACCAAAATTAAAACCGATATCTCTACATTTGTGGAAATTCAAAAAAATAAAAAATTGAACTTCAAATCCCTATAACTTCTTACTGAAAGGACTTTGCACCAAGGTAAATATATTGGGATTAATCGATTTATTATGACGTAATGCATCTATGACTAATCGGTGTCCCATTTTTTTGGGACATCCTGTATTACCAACTGAAGTTTAAGTTCTATAGCATCCATAGTAGATTGTTTAAAACAAACTTAATTCATCCATTTCGAAACAGCAGAACTTCCAATGGAGCCAAAACCGGTTAACTTAGTTGTCAGAAACGTCAGAAACATCAAGATGACCTTTATAATAACCTAAATTGTATATTATGTTGGTATGATTATAGTTGCTCATTTGTTCTGGTTTATTCTAGTATCATCCGTTTAAACATCGTGTATACTGTCGGGAGTAATAATGAATAACGTGGGATAATATTATTTTATCTACGTGAGTCGGTGTTGGCTGGAAGGGGATAGATGTGTAATTATAAAAAAGTGTCATCAAAAATATAGTCAGTGTTAGAAGTTGTGTTAAAAGGTAAACCTAGAATGAAACGAACGGTGTTTCTCATCGTTTTTGCAAATTTGTTTATATTTATATCGGTAAGTCAATAACTAGGAATTTAATAATTAAGTGGGTGCTATTATATTGTTAGCGATTTAATGATTTTTGAGAAAAAATAAAAGCTATTGTGTATTTAGACAAATTTCATAACGATAGAGCGTAGTTTTTGTTCAAAAGCAAAGAAATGTATTTCTTTCACCATAGAGAATGTAATAATCATCTGCTCTTTCCGAAAACTACGATTACCATTTTAAGAATTGCAGATCTCTTTCTTAAAACGAGAAACTAAAGCTTTACGATATCTTTAAAGTAAATTTACTCGCAATTCTTACAATAGTTTCAAAATTCGGATATATTCCTGGAAATTAACCCAACACGAGTTTGTCTAAGTTATATACCATTCAATTACGCTCATCAAGAGGAACAACTTTTTCCCCAGGCGGGCAAGATTCGAGTTTCAAAAACTATGTGTTGTAAATATCCTTAATTGCACGTAGAAGTGGTATTTTCGCGGGGGTAATTTGGCCTCTTTCACTGTTTATTTATAAACAGTTATACCGCATATTATGATTTAATGTATTTTGGGATGTTTATAACATACACGTTTAAAGGCTGCAATTAACCTAAAGAAACCAGAACGACACACAACATTTTTTAACGAAAAATCCCTAAGGGACTGCACACCCGGGTGACCGCGAATAATTGAATCTTTTCGCCACAAAATTTCTGCTTGCAAGGCCTTTCTTGACCTTGGTGACTTTAGCAAAAGCCAAATAAGAAAATTTACAGGAATAAAAACGGTTTTATTCAATATGTACAATCGATTGGTGTAGTAATCTCAGAATACTTTATTTTTTCAAACATTATTTTGTGATTTTAGGAAAGCTCTGCATTAACTGTTGTAATACTAATCAATTAGTCGCATTTTGTAAATATAGACATTGTCGGTATTGCAAAAAAACATAATTTGTTGCTTCATGAATGTAATAATAATAATGTAGCTAACAATTTTACTGCAAAAGTGGGTTCCGTGGTCATTTGTGTATTTTAATGGCATGCCAACCGGGTAATGGAAAAATATCAAACGTTATTAGATGACGGTTTGCAATTGAATTTGATTAACGGATTCAAAGAATATGCCATCCAATAAACTAAAATTCGTTTTAAATCTTTTCATAGAAAAATAATTAATATCTTAATGGTTAAACAAAGGCAATATGAAAGATACGAAACAATACACAAGCAGAGAATTTAACAAATATCTAAAAAAACAGAAAACAAAGCAGTGTAGAAGATGTGCCAAGAAGTCGAATTACACATCTGTGCTGCTAGATCGAAGTAGGCGTAGAAAATAATTAACAATATAGGAAAAAATAGAAGAACTAAATTCAATTCAATTTGAACAGAACAGTGGAAACAATACTACACTAATTTATGACATTAAAATTTATGGACGATCTGCAGATTCTGGAAATATTTTAAAAAGCTCATCAAACATGACCCATCGGTTGTATTATAGTAATTTGTACAACTAGTTTTGAAAGTCATACTTTTTTTCATGAATTTACAGTTTGATAACGAGGGCGAAGCGAGACAATTGTCAAATTGAAATTTCAATAAAATAGTTAAAAAGAGTGTACCTTTTTTCATGATTTTTGCGTTAAAAAAGTGGAACTTTCAATACGATTTTTCGTTAAAAAAAGACGACTTTCACGGTCACTATGCAACAAAAAATAATACTTGATATATTTAATGACTGCACGATTAAAGCCGAACAAGTACCGCGAGAATGGTAAATGGCTCACATTACACATATATTTAAAAAAGGAAATATAAAACTATCGTCGCATTGGTCTAACTTCTTCTATTGGAGGACAATGATTGAAGAAGATATTAAAGAGACTGAAAAGAAACGTAGACCGGGCGATCTCTAGACAACATCTTCAAGCTTTATTAATTCGTAGAGAAGAGATAAAAAAAACTAGGAAAACTCATTGTTATTTCTAGACATTCAGAAGGCTTATGACTTAGTGCCAGTTTGTAAAATTATGGAGGTCTTAGAAGCAAGCTGCATAAATAACACGTGCGTTAACACTATAAAAGAGCACCTATGGGAATCCAGATTTGAGATGACCATCTTTACACAGTTCTGTATGCAGATGACCAGGTGGTGATAGCAGCGGATGAAGACGACAGCAGTTATATGGTTCTAAATCTAGTAGACTGGCATGAAAGATGGAGTTTAAATAAAAATAAGGACGAAACCATGTATTTGATACTAGGAAAAAAAGGAAACAAAATTGAAACTTAAGCTTGAACGATAACTATATCGGCTTGTAAGGGATATACATATCTGGGGCTACTCATACCTGAAACAAATACTAGACAAGGTAGTAAAGTTACACAGAAGCTCAACGCTATATTATGCTATATTAAGGAAAAAACTATACGTGGAATATATAGTGAGCGTCAAAAAGCAGTGGTCAGCTTCAAGTTTGAAATAACAATTTATTTGCTTAAATTACACAGTGAATGAAAACTATTTCTTAAAGACTAAGAATAGAAGATTTAGTTATGATAAATGGTGTATGTCAAATGACCTCTTCGTGCTGAACTCACTCTTTTAAACAGCGGGCGAAATCTCTCATCACACGTTGCAGCATGTTCTGCGGTATAGCTTCTATTTCTTTTCGAATTAATTTTTTAAGCTTTTCCAGATTTCTTAGCTTTCTTGTAAATACTCTGCTCTTTAAGTAGCTCAAAAAAAAGTTAGAGCGGTGATGTCCTGCGATCTTGAGAGCCAAGGAAGGTCACTATAGCGAGAAATCAGTTTATTTGGAAACGATTGTCGTAGGACCTTCGTACTAATTTTTGATGTGAAATCAATACTCTGTTACGGTATCAAAACGGCTTAACGACACCCACCCAAGGTGAGCGTCGCACGACTGGATCAGTCCTGGAAAACTGGCACACTTGCCCTGAGATTCGTTAAAACAGACTAAAGGCCTCGGCTAAAGCGCTCAGGGAGTCGGGCGGGGTTCAAACGGTACGTCATTGGGCAAGCGTGCTAAGACATATACAGGGTACGTCGAAATTATAAGGACGCCACCAAGCCTGTAGTAAAGGTGTGACCGAATAACCGGGCATGGACAGTCATCGGTGGCGAAGTATTCAAAATACTCCGTCGATAAGGGTACTCGCTAGCGGTATGTTCGGACAACAATTTCGTGACTGCAATTCGAATTGCAATATTGGGACCTTTTGGCCGCGGCTGCGCAACGACCAAACCTGCACGCTCCGATCTCTCAAGTCTTGTCGTACACCAATCTTTACACTGAAGGGCACTATCTGAAACAGAGCATGCACAAGGCGAACAAGAATAATACGTCCCTTAATTAGATATGCGTCTATTGGTCGATTTCTACATTCGGGCAGCAAATCGTGCCGCCAAACTTATGTTATCTCTTAAGAAAAATACGCATCAGCTGATGGACGCGCTAATGCTACGGTACAACACACAACACGTGACTGGCCGCTGTTGGTTCGTCACTTTACATCAACCAGAACAGTGAAAAATGGGCGTTAGTTCATAACAATGAATCATACGCCTGCGTAGGCGACGGAAGCAGTGTAGCTATTGGTAAACACGGCGCCGCAAAGGTATGCGACGAATTAACTCGCGGCCTAATTTATTAGGCAGAGGGGGGCAGCGTAACTGCAATACTTGGCCAAAATGGGGGCTAACATAGCCTCTCAAAGATATGTGAATTTTGAATATATATTCCAGCCAATGCCACGTCGCCCAGGCATGCGATAAACTAAAAGCTAGCGCACATATGAAAAGTCTCGAACAAATTGTGATATTGACGGCGTCGCACGGCTATGCGATGCGTTCGTTTGCTGATTAATCGGTTAGTTACAAACAAACCCGCACACCTGCAGTTACTAAAATGAGGGTTAGCAACGGTCGCCTTACAGAAACATATGCGAAAAGTTCATTAATTTCTTTATACGGTCAGGCACAAAGCTCGCACCCATGCAGCATTTAAGTGAAAGTTAGCGACGGCAGCGTCACAATGCATCGTAGCCCCAGAGCGCCGCATAAAATAGCAATAAGCGAGCAAGAGGCACAAGTACTCCTTCGCAGAAAAACCACAAACGCAACATCGTTTGCACAAGTAACAACTATTATGTTTAAATGGTTTTATTACAGGTACCTTAATTCGTAGACGGTCCTTGAGAATGGCGTGCAATCGGTTGGTAGTTGGCTGCAATCCGTGGCGTTGAATCAGCCGCGATACGGCATCTGGGGCAAACGAACTAAGATCCGCCAAATATGGCGGTCATGAAAAGCACTCCTACGAGTACAACGACTGCTGCAAAAAGAGATCCAATACGTCCTGCTGGATAGATCCTCGAGCATCGAGTTAAAGGACAACCCCTTACTTACAGAAGCAGAAACGGACTCGCAAAGCTCATCGCACCCACGCCTAGAAGTGATGACTGCCACTCGCACAACAAACAACTTCTCTTGCCTGTAGTTCTGCCGGAACTCGCGTCTGCAAGCATCCGGGTGACGCCACGCTATATCCCCGCTGAGCAACAACCAATGGCGACGCGGAGTCTTCGCCAGTTCAAACCAGTTTCTCGCGCCTTAGATGGGCACGCGTTATACAAATGGTGATCTAGAAATGGTTGAAACGAGACAGCTACGCCCATACACAGGGTGTTCGGATTTAAATGGGAAAGAACAGTGCTGGTATCTGTGAATATTTTCTAAATGAAATTGAAAGTGCTGACCTCTGATTCGAGATACAGACAAACTGTGCTGAAGGTTTAGATGCTCTACTTGTTTGCCTAAGGCTGCAAAATGGCTTAACAACCCCTTTAGTATCTCCTCCTCTATTTGCGATAAAAAATTTCTTGAAGCATGTCTGTATATCTTTGAGATGTAACCGTTGTAGTTTCATCATCTTTCTTTAAAAAAAATAAAGTTCGAGAACCTTTGACGATGAAACAGTTACTTTAGAAGAATGTCAAACATCCAAACAAAACTACTAAGCCCCCTATTTATAAAAAAGTTATCATTGGTTTCATAAGTGAAGTGTATGGGTTTTTATTACTTATTGAAACTGATCAATGCTTTTTGACGTTTACTGTACAACACAATAGTAGAAAGTAAATATGACATACTGTTCTTCATCTACCTAAAAAAACGTTTGATAGAATCAAACTATGCCATGTAAAATTGTACCATCAGAGATCATTCTTGCAATTGAATAATTAAGTAAGGACACAAAAGCACAGAGATTGATGGATAACCGCTTCACATCAGAAAAAGATGTATCTATATACAGGAATCCAACAAGCCGGCACATGCAATACTGCTCTATTCAATGCAGTAATGGACAAAATCATACAGAAGGTGAAGATCGCAGGCAGAGGATACAGAATCGACAAGAGCAAATTAAAAAGTATGTTATGCTAATGATGCTCTTCTAATGGCAGAAGATGAAGACAATCTTCAAAAACTTCTCCACTCAATCTACATGACAGTACTGAAATACAATATGGCATTGTTAAAATGAAATGCTTGAGAACAACAAAATAATCAATCCGTCGTAAACTAGCAGTCAAAGATAAAATAATCGATTCACATACCTGGCGACGGAAATAACAGCCAATCAAAACAGAATAAAGAAAAAGGAAGACACCAATCAACAAAGCTGGAAAGATTGCATCGTATTTAAGGAAAGTGAGGTGTAACAACAAGTACTTAACGCAAAATGCAAAAATACAAATTTATAAGACGTGCACTAGGTCATTATTGAACTATTCCGCAGAAAAAGAGCAGAATCAACTGCGAAAAGCTATGTTAAAACCAATAGAGGTAAAAATACTCCGCAACGTCACAGGACATCGTTTAAATGTAGGGGTTAGAAATTCGAACATTAGAAGAGAATGCAACATTCTTGGTATAACCAGATTGATAAGACAAGGGAGACGTAAACAAAACCAGTATGTAACCCAAATGCCACATGAAAGAATGCTGAAAATTGCACGAAACCCTATGCGCATCGACCACCAGGAAGACCATCTGAGTGATAAGCGGAATGTTGGATATCACCATCTCAGGAAAATTTAATTTGAATAAACAGGTCGTGGGTGTAATCAAAGAAGAAAAAGGGAAAAATATAGTTAAGAGGACAACTTAAATCAATGAATTTCTTATAGCTTACTCGAGGTGATAGCGTCTTAGTTGTGTATCAGTTTAAAACTCCAAGGTTTTTGTGATGCGTCGCAACAAGCCATCCATTTATATTACGACTTTTAATTTCAAAGGATAAATTTGGTTGTACTACTCCGTGTAAAATTGCGAGTTACTTCTTTAAAAACTATAAGTGTACCCCAAATAGAATTATGCGGAGTTTTGCTACTAGCAAGAGCAATTTCAAACATTGAGGAACATTAAAGGTTGTTATGGACACAGTTTATTATAGAATTCCATAATAGTTCTGTTATACCTTGCAGCCATACCAAATAATGTTAACATATTCGTTGCAAATCGAAAAGAAAATTCAAACCTTAACAAATGTATAAATGTGGAATCATGTAGACATTTTCGATAATCCCTCTGATAATATATTGCGCGGTGTTGCCCAAAGACTAGTTTAATTGTTATTTATGGTTTCATGTTTCCGTGTCTCAGTTGGAGGTGTAGTTCAAACGCTATTTGTTGAGGGAAGTCCTTCGGTCAAATATGTGTATGGTGAGCTCTTTAAAAGAATTACATTTTGACAATTTTGGCTTTAGTTTAGAAAGAGATAAAATTGACATATTGCGTGCAGGTCAGGTTTTCATCATTGATGAAAATGTGACCGAACAGATACAGTGTAAATGTAGTAAACAGAACAAAAATGTGCAACGATCAGCACGTAGTATATAAATCACCCACAGGCGAAAATAAGCTTTGCCGTCGTGGTCGAACGGAATTTAAACTGATACTGCCTTATTATGGTGGCCAAAAATGTTGAAAATAGAAACAGGCTGAATAAAATTTAACAAACAGTCTGCATAGGGTTAATATGAACTATTCTACGTTTCTCACCAACACGTTAGAAGTTCTACTCAATCTCCCTTCGTTGCATCTAAAATAAAATCACAGGTACGACTGCGTGCTTATCGACTGCAAACAGATTGCTTCGGTGGTTAACCTAAATCTGCAGTTTATCACACTAATGCCTTTAAACATCTAAATAGAAACCTCATATTGCAAGCGACTTCTGTAAACCGTTTTAATTTCGGAATGGGAAGATTACAATAGGAGGTAGACATTAACACTCTTAATGATGAAATCTGGTTAATAGACGGATTGGCAATATGAATTGGAACAGGAGCTGATATATATGGACAGGAAAATGTTCTAAGCATTTGCAACCGTTTTCCAAACTAAAATGATGGCGATGCTAATCTGATCTCAAGTCATGACGTAGTAGGTCCTGTACAAGCAAGCAAATCTACATCATGAAAGACAGCCAGTCAACACTAAAAGCGCTGATGTAATGCAGTTTGATCTAAGCTGGTTTTAGAATGCCACAAAGAATTGGTGCACATGAGTGAACACAACAGGTTCAAATCGATTTGGATAACAGGACACCTAGGAATAAATGGCAATTAAAAAGTTGATTAACTGGCCGGATTAGCAACCTCAAAATAGATAACAGGACCAGAACCCACCTGCAGCATAGCGTATGAAATTTCTAGAAAACACACCATAAAAACGTTGAAAGATCAACATTACAGACTATTGATGGAATATGACAGTGTAAGAAATTTCGAGGTGTTCACAGGAAAACCGTTAAAGAGCGTAACTCAAACATTACTCAAACACAGAAGGGGCAAAATAGTGCAGATAACGAGAGTTGCTGGACATTACTGCATCAACAAATACCTTGTTAGGACAATCGTGGTTTTTAGGACGTTGTGACGTCTCGTATCTTACCATACCGACACCTTTGAATTCCCGCGTTTCCTCGTTCCATTCTGAAATCTCAGACGAAAGACAGAGGTGAATTGCTATAAGTACCGCAACCTGTTACGGATTGCAGACCCCTTGCTAATTTCAGTATTAAACCGTTTGGTTCCAAGTCGATCCCTAAGAATCATTACAAGAACCGCCAGCAGAGGGATTAAGTCTTTAGTTTTCTTCGAAAAACACGTCTTGCGTGGGCGTTTTCGGAGCACATGGCGTAAATCGGATTATCGTATTTTTATTCCTGTATGGGAGGCTTATTGTCTGATGTTAAATTGGTCAAAGTCACGTACGATGGTTGCACAACTTCGCGCAACCCGGTTTTTCTGTATGAGTTAGAGACAAAAAAATAAGGAATTGTTTGCGCCCCTATCGTCGAAACAGTGCATTTGTGTGCAAATAATACGCTTCTGTTGCCTTTTTACTAAAAGAATAATTTAATGGATGCTTGAGGAACGAATTAATTTGTAGTATTGTTTCATATAATACACTTTTCAAAATGTAAGGGTTTTCGCCACAATAAATCTTTTGGAACTTTTTTATGGTGATTCTAAGGGACACTAAGAAACTATTCTTGCAAGAATTAGCTATCTAAGAATTAGTTCCTTTGCAGCCGAATTTTCACATGATTATACTAAAATAGCTCACTGTATTATAAATTATAAGTTATAACGTGTAATATATGTTACTATTAATTGATGGGGACTGGCCGTACAAATTATATTCGTTACTTGTCTTGTATACTTACTGATCTAATTTCAATTATTGAAATTTATTTTACAAATTCAAAATCTCTATTATTTTATACTACTAGCTGGCAAGTTCAATTGCCTTTAACATCGCATACAAGTCACAACATACTGTTAGTGTGCATAGCATTCCCAAATGAAAAAAGACACTTTAATTATTATTACATGTAGGTTGATTTTATTAAGATTGTATTTGTTTCATTTATTAATTTCTTCTTTATAGGCATACGAAATATTAAGTGAATATCATCAGAATGACTACGATGTTAAATTAGAAAGATGCGTTCTTGTGTGGGCCAATCAGACTGTATATCGAGATCTGAAAGCAGATTTTGTTCCCTTCAACAGGACTCAGAGAGCATTTAACTTCAGCACATTTATTGACAAGGACCTTACGAAGGATATAACGGTATTATAATAAATTACTATTGGTTCTATTTTAAGGTTCATGGTTTAGGTCTGTATTTAAGTCTAGATCAAAATATAATAATTATTGCATAAATATGTAGGCCAATCTCTAGCAAACTGTAAATATTTAATATAACGCATTGAATTATCGATATAAAAGTAGACGAGCTAATATACTCTATATACGTGACAGAAAGTACATTTAATAATCGAATATTTTGTTGTGAATGCTAGTGGAGCACAAGAAACTTGATTTTCGTGCTAAGTAGGAATATTGTCCAAGGGCCAACTTTTTCAGTAATGTAATCATGTCGTGTGAGCGCATCGAGAACATAATAAGTATTTGTCACATTACATATGTCGAAAATAAGGGGGTGAATAAATGGAAGCTCTTGCTTTAGTTGGAGATATTTTTGTGTTGAGAATAAGTAAAACATAACCACTTGTAGAAAAAAAATTAGGTATAAGTAGCACAGAGAAGAGAAAAAGTAGTAGAAATTGGAAAAGATAAATTTAAAAAAATAATCCAATAATTCGATGCTTTTGGTTGTACGGTTTATGAATGATTCTTCATTTGATGATGTTTTTGTAATTGCATGTATCATAACTAGAATCTATTGCTTAGTCTTTATACTTCCAGGTAATAATACTACGTTGGGATTATTCTTACGAGACGATCTAAATTCTTTCAGCTATTTCGTTAAATTCAAAATGTTTAGTTTCGTTAAGAACCTATCGCGAATTGCCAATATGAGGAGCTGTGAAGAGATAAAACACTTAAGGAAATTATATTGAACAGACGTTGCTGTATGTTACGGGTGAAATGTACTTATGTTACTGTACATTTTTTCAAATACAAAAACTGCCACACTTCAGGACGGAAGTTTTTCGGAGTGATCTATAAATGCATGATGTACAAAAAATTTAATGGAGTATGGAGCGTATGCAACAATGCAATAAGATAAAGCTAAAATACAGTCAGCAAATAGGAAATTTCTAAGAGCGTATAGGGCCTCATGTTAGCTTTAGTGAGCGCAGAATAAAGCATTTTGGACAAGTTTTTGTGTACGTTTTACAGTGCGTCAAAGTGCGATTACGATAATACTAAACATGAAGTGTAATTACGTTTAAAACACGTGTAAAACCTGGCCACTACACCAGAACACTGGACCACTGGAGAAGCAGAGGAGGTCGTTATATATAATACAAAATTGTAGCTGCAGCTGCCAAAATCAAGAGCTGTAGCTGATGACCATGTATGTGAGTCAAGGTCGGGGACCTACAAGTACAGAAAATTGAATATTGTTCACATGAAAGCTACGAATTTACGTACAAGTGAAGTTGGCGATGTTACAAACCAATTATGGATCAAATATGCTCCATGAAAGGGTCCGTGAAAGGCATACAGCAGACAGATGGAAGTGTTTTGAACAAATCGAAGCTTTTATCTACTGGCAGAGCGGGTTGAACTCGTGATTTCAGGCGAGAGCGCAGGATGCAAGGGTAACGCGTAGCTATGTGTGCAGATATTTGTTAATAAAATTTCCTTCTTGTAGATAACATTCCCACACTTGCAGTAAGGCTGTGGAATCACGTTTAGGCAGCACATCTGAGTTTTGCGGGGGCGAAGTTCTATCGATGCTAAAATCGCTTCGAGATGACACCAGATAGGAACGATGTGAGATTTGGTACCTACCTGCTTTGAAATGCGCTAAAGACAATGGTGCAATTAGTTTTGTCTTTACAAGTAAGATTTTTGTATAATTAATTTAAGCATTTTGTAACGGGATAAAATTACAATCACGACAAATCAATCATGGCACTCCGATGGAGTGCCAGTTGGTAACAAGCTATAACAAAAATTACGACAAGTCAAACAAAGCTAAACGACTAGCGCATAATCTAACTCACAAAAATGAGAATGTATTATACCGGGGGCTGACTTGCGCGACGCACCATGGGAATTTGCATAGTAAATTCTTTAGGTTCAATTATTTGCTCCCCTAATTATTTTAGAGTTAAAGTGTAAATACATTTTTTGTAGAGAAAAAAATACTGCATCTATTCATAATGTTGCTAATAATTTTTCATTTCCGGAACCGAAGGAATGCATAAAACAAACTAGCATTTCACAAAAATCAGTGACGCCATGGAATTATTGAAACAAGCCAATGCCAATGCAAATGCGTGCGGCGCGACAAAATGTGCTGTTTGTTTGTTTGTTATTGATGTTTGACGTTTATAATAATTCATTATTAATTATGTTCTGCTTAATGTCTCTAAGGTACCTAGACCTTGTTTATACAAAAATGGTTTTACGAGGATGGTGGACGTTCGTTAAGTAAGCTCCTTGTTTATTGTAAAATATCCGTATGGGCAAATTCAAACAGTACAACCATTAATAGACTGATTCATTTTAAGTTTAAGACTGCAGGCAGGTTATTAAATAATTGTCGGTGCAACAATGAGGTTCAGAACTTACACCAACACGAGAAAAACGACAATACGTTCAATCTTTTGACGGCAGTGACTGGATGATCGCCCCGCACGCACTTGCGTTGGCATTGGCTTGTTTCAATAACTCCATGGCATCACTGATTTTTGTATAAATGCTAGTTTGATTGTTTGCATTCCTTCGGTTCTGGAAAATAAAAAATTGTTAGCAACAGTATGAATGGGTGCAGTATTTTTTTCTCTACAAAAAATTTCTTTACACTTTAGCTCTAAAATAATTAGGGAAGCAAATAATTGAACATAAAAAATTTACAATGCAAATTCCTATGGTGCGTCGCGCAAGTCAGCACCCGGTATAAGAACGCTGCCCCAGCCCGTTACAAAGAGTTTTCGACTAACTTCAGTGGAGCAAGGGGTGGTCCGACACGAGATAACCCTGGGCAACGGCTTAATAAACAGAAAACAGATCTAAAATGATAAGGTGCCACCAAATTTCTTACAAGAGAAGAATGCGTAGGTGAACCCACTAAGAAAAAGTAGAAGCAGAATTAATTCACCTTTTAACTATAACCTTGGCAGTGTCCTGGTCAGCCAGCCAAGTATAACACCACGGACCTACCTTTCGAAAAATTCACTTGAACAGCTGGCCAAACTCCTTTCACACTGTAAAATACATACACATATCGCATGCAAAATATCGTAAGAAAACCACAAACATGAAATGTATTAACAAAATATTTAGATGGGCAAAAGTTACATAAAAATACGGAATGGGTTAATATTGGTTAAATATTTAAATTACGTAACGTCTTAAGCTAATTTAATATTCGGTGAACTTGACATCAACTATTGTAATTACTGGTAAACTGTATTAACATTAAACTATCGAAATACTGAATCAATTGACAGCAACAAAATGTGGTATTCAACTAAACAAGTTGTAGTTGCGACACATTTCAATCTGCCACTACGTAAATTTAAACAGGATCATAAAATCTGACCGCAAATGAATTATAATGACAGGTAAACAACTGGCTGCAACGTTATGCTAACTGATTTGCACTCTGGCGAAACACCATGTACAGGGTGTCTCATTTTCGACACTTTTATAGGGTATCTCCGTAATTGTTAGTGCTATCAAAAAAGTAATATAAGCGTCATGTGCTCTTTTTGGGTCAAACTTAAAATGGTAAAATCAAAATTTGAAAATTTTCACTCGCTTAAGAGATACGGGGGAAAATAAAAAAATTGTCAATTTCAGAATGACCCTATATTTTCTTAGTTATAAGAGATACAGAAAAATCTTTTTAAAAAAAGTTTCTTTATAATGATTATTGAATAATGTGCCATTTTCAGAATAAGTATACGGGGTCAGGTAAAAAAGGTATCGGACCTAACCTCATTTTTTTTAAATAGAACACCCTGTATATTTTAATCTTAAAAGATAGCATATTAAATTCTCTTTTCAAAAATAGAACACACCGTGGATGATATTGGTTTTCTATGCGATTTATTTAAACTTTATTACTTTAAACCACAGTAAGCTACGAAACAAAAGCTAATATCCTAGAAACAAAACTATGTTCACATTCTAGTTGTTATTAACATTTAACGTCGATTTCATTTTTACATATTCGTTTGTGAAAATGACTTATCAACTTTTTGAAAAATTTGATATATCAGTTTATATTGAAACTGGAAAAAACGAAGAAATGGAGCAAAATTTATATGTTGTTCGCTTAAGCAAGCGAAAATTTTCAAATTTGGATTTTACCATTTTAAGTTTGACCCAAAAGCATTAACAATTACGGAGATGCCCTATAAAAGTGTCGAAAATGGGACACCCTGTACACTTAAATTTGCACTGTAAACGTTAACAATATAAGTGGTATCTTTAAGGAGCTTGGCTGAGCGGCAATTGATGCCCCATGCTACTGCACGGCTGCTGTCCAAACACTACAGAAGACACCTAATGTGACTGCACCAAATCATCTTGAAGCTGCTGGCGGAGCGGAACCATGCGATATTATCCACTATTGAAGGCGACATGGAAGCAGTCACGGTAAATTAGCAGAACGAAAAAACGATAGCTTCGCAAAATATGATAAGCTGCTAATGAGTTTTCGCGATAAGCTGCTTGCAAACGACGTATTATAGGGGTTTCCGCCCCACGGTACAGGAAAACTTAAAGGTTTACATCGACAACCAACGTGAAGTTCGTCAACAATCAACGCTACCAGGTGCAGTCCAACCAGTCCATAAAGGCGGAACACAAAACATGCGTCACAACGCTAGGGGTTCGAATAACGAGATTAAAACATATGGAACACACACACACACCAAGGGCACAAACCGTTAACCGTTAATATCACAATAAACAAACTTCCAAAACCCTCGCTTACGCGGACTCCGAAGGGCGTCGCAGCGGGACGCACAACTTCAAAATAACTTTTTGCTTCTTGCAACACCGAGTCCAATCTGTCTAAAAAGCGCGCTTGCTCTCTCTAACACATGGCAACTATCTCAATTCTGGCTCAAATATGTACAAGAATTCACGTCGCCAGGCGGGCCGACAAGAACACGTACGCCGCGAGCGCAGACTTAAGCGATAACATAAATGAATGCGTTAGAAAACAACTGCCTGCATAAAACTCGAGACACTTATATATACAGGCGGAATCGTAATTCGAAAACGAGAAAATAATGCTAAATTAGTCGTAGGCTCCTAACACTTAAAAATGTCCTTACAGTCTTTTAAAATTAGCGTTAAACTATTGTTCATTGTATTTCAAGTGTCCCTTGGCAACTGTTCTTAAGCTGACGTTAATTTCGCTCAATTAGTGGCTTTAGAATCTTTTGTTTTTTCTAAGGTAAAAAACAAACGCCGAAGTTCAGGAGATTTGCTATTTTATTTTGACGGGAAAATAACGTCCGTTCTCTGTCCATTTTTCGAGGTCAAATTAAATGTTTTATTGTTTATTGAAATGTTAAACAGTGTTTAACATGATCGCGTTCTCGAATGTTAAGATACATTTAACATGCATCCACTTATTTAACATGCATTCACTATAGCAGCATCACACATATTCATGGTAGTCCGATTTCGTTGTAGCGGTTTTTAGTAATTATTATTGATTCAAAATTATTACCTCAATGAACAATAAACTAATGAACGCATTTCGAGGGGAAACCGTTTTAATATTTCTCACATAAATTACCACTCTCGCTTCGCTGCGCTCGCGAGTGGTAAAAATATGCTCGAATGTTAAGACTGGGTTACCCCTCTTAATACGTTAATTACGTTATCAACCTGTGGCGTGGAGAAAAAAAGGTTAGCAAAATTATTCTGTGCTACATGTTTCAATTAGTTCGCGTAGTTTATTGTAATGTTGAGATCTATACTAATAATCAAGCTGAGAAAAATGGGACTTTGAAAAGGTAAAAAATAAAACGAAGTTCTGTGTTTTCGATCCTCAACAATTTTATTAATGTTTGCTTTCATGAACGCACGCATCCATTTGATGTGGATTGTATTTTATGAACCGTGTTTTGCTCTATGCGTAAAAAAGAGGCTCTTGCAATGTATTGCTTGTGGAAACTCGTTACCTGTGCCCATAGATATTAATTTTCATGCGAAAGGCAAGTACCAAATTAAATTGTAGGTGAATAATTCTGAATAATTCGAGAATGGCAGCATGTAGCCCTAAAGGATATCAAAATAAAACTACTCCCTTGACATAGTACCTTTTGCGGCTTATCAAGTATTGATTTTTCAAGACGAGGATACATTACAGAAGCAGGTACCCCTCCTAGACGAAATAATAAGAAAGTACGAAGAAGCATATGAGTACAAAAAACAAAAGTAATGGCACACTGGGGTATGGAGACAATCAAATTAAAAATAGTTCTAAAGGACAATTCCCTAGAACCAGTCTCGCACTTTAATTAGCTTGGATACAATATTAACTACAAAAATGATATGGACTGCATTGATAAAATCAACAAATATCAATCTGTATGTGGAGTAATTTCAAAAACATTCAAGAATAAAGCCGTATTGGATAGCTACTTCAGTAGTACTCTAAGGGAGTGAAAATTGGACTACAACAAAAATAAAAGACTCAGGACAGCAGATGAAATTTCGTAGAAGAATAAAAGGAGTAATTAGAGAAGATAGAATACGAAATGAGACCATACGGAATAATTTGAAAGTAGAACCGTTAAAAGGAAAATTGGTAAGATATAAAACGAAATAGAAAGAACATGTGGAAGGAATGGGAGAGAACAGAGTACCAAAGAAAATGTACAAATTGAATTGCAAGGGCGGCCGAAGTGTAGGATGCCCCATAAAACGCTGCTGAAACAGAACCTAACTCGATAAAGGACACGAATGGGTACTTTCATTTTTATTTTTATGTCTTCATTATAATCTTCTTATATATTTTAAGGCTCGTTCGAAATTCGCTATTGGAATTTTAAAAATTTGCAATTTTGAATACTCTTACTTTTTAACTTATGCCTAAAACGCAAACAAACATTTTTAAATTTGTCTAGTTGATCCATTTTCTAAGTGGGCTTGCTTGGTAATATAGAAAAATAACACTGCCAAGCAGTGGGATAACTTTGTGTTATTTTTCGACATAATTTTTTTAATTTATTGTTAAGAATTATGATTTGATTTATATGGCTACATGTTACTAACTCAAGGTTATTTGTATTTTCAGGTTCACGTTCAGTTCTATAAATTCTTGAGCAATGAGTATCGGTTTTTCCCTTTGACTGTGGGTGTTGACGCTTGTGAACATTTTGATAAAAACAGCTTCCAGGTAGCGGATCTTCTTAGAAACCACTCTAACGCAAGTTCTTGTCCGTGGAAAAAGGTATATGTAAACAATAATTTAAGTAAGGAGGAAACAATTAGATTGCAACTACTTTTTTAAGTTAGATTTTTCTTGTTCACGCTTTTATTTTTACTGATGTCAAAGAATATCCAATTTTTAATAAGATTACTTGAGAACACTGTAAAGTCGGAATATAGAAAGAGAGAGGACATTAGAGAACCATTGTTCTCCCAACAACATTAAAATATTGCTGTAAAACTGTATATCTTAAAATGACAACTGTAGAAGAATTGTGCCTGAGATCGTGAGCAGATAATAGAATCAAGAGTTCTTACCTACTAGTAAAACGAAGGTTAATTTGCATAGGAAACCGAGAAGATTAAGATAATCTTAAATCTGAAAGATGAAGGAAAATCAATAAACGCACTATTGCAAGTCACAAAAATGCACAATTTAAAGTAAATATAATCCAAACCTACTCGTACTCTAATCTTCACAAAGTATATACGCGTGTCCATTTAGTACTCCCCTTAAGGGGAAGAGAGCACTTATTAGAGTTTCCTATACATTTTATATAGGTGGCGCATCTATCGAAAACCTTTCAAATGTTTGACAGTTACATTTGACAGATGCAAACAAATAAACAGCAAACTAATTTGTTGATGCTTTGAGATGATTTAGTAATGTCAAGGCACCACTGATTTGTCTAAAAATGGTAATTTTTTTCTTTAAAATTTCGGTTTTCCGAAATGTAAAATGACAAATGCTGGCATAAATGGATACAGAATTTTTTTCTCTACAAAAAACTTCCATACAAATTTGCTCTAAAATAATTAGGGAAGCAAATATTTTCATATGAAGAAATTACCATTGAAATCCCTATGGTGCGTAAAGCATTTCTACGCCCTGTATGTAATACTTACTATATTGCTAGCGGCTATGAGTGGGAAACTCACGAAGGAAGTGAGACAGACAACTCTTCAATGTATAATGGTGAGCTGTGCGCAAGCGCGGCGGCGTAGTCCGCCCAATGGAAAAGTGGTCAAGTTTACAATTCGCTTCTAAAGGCGGAGTTCGAATTCTCACGCATGCGCACGAAACGCGTTATACTCTAAGTGAAACTATGTCGGCGCCGTAATGTTTTCGGCCGTTCCGAGGCCCTATTAGCAATATATGTATAATACATATATGGTAGATTTGAGCGCGTCTGCTTCTGCGGAAAGTGCATATAACTAGAAAAGTCCCTAGATTTAAATAAGTGGATACGTGGGTGTGTCATTACCCTAAAACAATCCCCTAGATTTCAATAAGTTACTAAATTTGGGCTTGTCACTAATAATGACCCATAGATTTGAAATCTTTTATCTATCCGGTGTAAAAATATATAAGGTCGGATAATTTTGCAGCTAAATTCAGCAACTAGCGGCACATTATATTTACCAGGCTGTTGTCGCTTAAAGAGCTAATAACTCCAAAGCTTATAAATTAGTTTTACCAGTTTGTTGTAGAAATATTGCACAAAAGAACTATAGGCCCAGTAAGCTCTCCCCAGTGGAATAAAACGAATATTCAACTACAGTTTTATGTTAATGCTATTATAGTTAAACTAGCAGTCCAGTGAGACTAATGTCTCATTTAAAAAAACAAAAAAGACCGTTTTTCAAATAGAACGCGTATTAAAAAATCTGGTGTGATACACTCACACAATTTCCTTTTACAGTGATCTTATAATTAGTCAAAAATTTCATTTTTAATTTCTAAGCATTTGTAAAAAAATTTCAAAAATTACAAATTCTATAAAAACGGTACAAAATAGAGCGTTAGTTGAAGAGACAAATTTTCTCTAAAATTTTAAGCTGAATTCAAAAATGTAATAATATACCGGGTGTTTTATTTAAAATAGGAGTTAATAAAAAAATAGCAAAAAAAACAAAAAAAACCCACTTTAGAAGTATTCAACTGGAAAATCACCTATTTCACATCAAGACACATTAAAAATGTAGTAAAAATGTAAAGTTTAAAAAAAATCGTTAGAGCCGTTTTTGAAAAAATTTAAAAAAACTGAAAAATCACAAGAGTAAACACCTACTTCCGGTTATGCGATTTTCTTCAAAAGCTTGCTGTCTCATCTACATAGTACACAAAACTTATATATGAAGTTTCAACGCCATACCTCTTTTCGTTTTTGAGATATTCTGTTCACAGACAGACACACACACACACAGACAGACACACAGACAGACAGACACACAGACAGACCAATGAAAAAAAATATGTTTTTTGGGATCAGGGGACTCTAAAACGTGAAGATCTGTTGAAAACTCAATTTTCGAATTTTTGGGGTGAATACAATACTTCCTTTATAGTAGTAAAAGGAAGTAAAAATAAAGCGCTTGTCGTTGCCCATTTTTGTCTCTTTTACAACATTTACCTTGTATCTGTCGGGTGCCACTTTCATGAAGGATAAAGCCTGAACTATGTGCCAACTATTACTTTTGCCTATTCCTCAGTTAAATCAAAAATAGCCAACATTTTTATAAGGTGCGCACCATGTATATATTTAGCGAACGTATATTCGGTTTCGTGCCGGGTAGACATATAGTCCGCATGGAAAATATCGATTTCTTCCAACAAATAAAGTATGATCAAATAATATGTTCAGCTAGTATGGCCATGGAATAGTTCCCAATTTATGAATGCAACTGTTTATACTTAACTGTCAAACCTGACATTTAATTTTTAACTAAGTTATAGTTGCATTCATAAGGAACTATTTCATAGCCATACTAGATGAAAATTATTGTTGATCATACTGTAGTTTATGAGCTATACCGCCAACAGAAACATGGTTTTCGTCATCCAGATACCGTGAAATGTCAATATCTGAAAAAGTCTTCGAAATTTATTTTTTTTACGATTGCAATACTTTCTTCGTCTTTTAGACTAGGGAACTAACAAAGACATCTGCGTCAAACCTTAAACAGGGTAACTTGTTACCGCACAAACACGATAAATAAACCTAGACTACAAGGCCCTAGCTCTGTTACGATGGCGGTAACAAGAAGGTTTGCTCCAGCTAAAACTCAGCCGCGAGGGCGGGTTCTTTACGACCTTTGAGTTAGGGCTGTACTCCGGTACGAGAGGTAAAAGATGTTCAAAATGAAAGCGCCACCATATTTGGAATAGATCGGGAAAGCAAGATCAACTGGTAAGCCCACTGTAAATGTGGAAGTAAGTAAGCCCACCTTTTGACTTCTGCCTGGGTACAACGTGAGGTAGCGACGGCACAGCTGAATCGAACCTACCTTTTATGGCATCAACTTACACTCATATGGTTTCCTTTACATTAAAAACAAAACACAACAAAAGGCATGCAAACACCAATGGAAAAACGTAGATAATTAACAATAAACTCTATTGAAATAATAAAGTAGGTATAGCAAAGAACATTAAATGTCTACTAATTACATTTAAAAAGAATCAACAAAGGAGGTTAGTTAGGTTAAATTGCGTAACCTCTTAACTTAATTAAAAACAGCAAACTCGACTGCAAATGAACGACATAACTCACAGACGTTATTACACATTTAAGTAATCGAAAATGCTAACTCATTAGCCAAAAATATTTGATAATGGCTCCAAAACGAAACTGCCACAACGTTAAGTTAAATAGTTAACAAGGAAATATGATAGCAATTCATTAAATTCTGCAAAACAGCAATTACCACGGTTCTAACAATAAATGCAATATTACCCCGGATTGTTCAACACTTTTGACAAAATGTTCCGTTCACTGTACGCTATACACAATAAATTTACAATGCATAAACAGGTTACCTGAAGGAGATCAGCTGACTGTATTTGACGTGCGGAATTGTAGGTGAGCGCTTCTCCCAAATAAACTGCCCAAAATTCCTAAAGAAAAGAACGACTGGAAGACCACAAGGTGTTGGCGGGATGCTTGAACAAGGCCTCCATGAAGTTTGCCATAGCCGGGGTTGGCAAGATGAATTATAATCCCCCAAGGGTAGAAAGACGTCGCAACGACACTTCCAGTAACGAATAACGCAACTTACGAGATACAACGTGACGTCGTACTAAGATCGAGTTGGCTCGTTTAAGATTCCGGTAAATAAATCCGCTAATGCGAAAATGAAGGTCTCGCAACCTTCCGGTAAAGGAATCTTTGATCACAACGCCCTTACTTGCGTTACTTGAATCCCCAGCTAACGTTCACATCACAACTAACACCAAGAGTTGTCATGAAAACGAAAAAGTTCTAGTCTTTCAGAAGACAGTCCGGTAAGTTCAACAGTTCCTCAGAAGGCACCAAAAGTTAACAAAAGTACACAACGGCACCCCGGTTGCAAAGCAAAGTACAACACGCATGTGATTTGTCAACCGATGCGATTCGCACGAGCTCGGGGGAGCACCGAGCCTTTCATGCCGGTTTCTTGACGCCACTGATCCAATAAAGAAGGCGCTCTCTTTTCGAATTCAAATATCGACGCTTCCCGCTCGCTTTAATAGTAATAGTTGTGATAGTTTGCCTGTGTGCGACGGCTTTCCGCTCGTTATAATATAGTGCAGTTCTGATCCTATGGCGGACCGTTGCTTAGCGCAAAGGAGCTGCCGGAAAGCGGCGTTAGAATGAATCGGTTATTTGAGTTTATCCAGACAGTTAATCACGTGTTCGTTCAGCTGTACATTGCTCAAGCTCGGCGTGTCTTCAATTTCAGGGAAGTCTCGTTTCCGCCTTCAAAGGGTCAACAAGTGGTATTGACTGTGCGACTGCGGCTCCTGACGGTTTCTTAAACTCGTCAGGCGCCCGCATAATTAAGACTTCCGTTATCATTGAATTTGTGAAATAGTATGAAGGAGCTTTTCTCTGTATTTTGACCGGCAATTCCCCGTTGCATTGCATTGTTTTCGTTTTCTGTGACAATTTTTGCCTTTTCGAAATCGGCGCTCGTTTGTCAAAATACACGTTTGTGCAGTAATCGTAGCCAAGAATGTGTATTGAGGAGTTGGTAGCTCTATAATCGCCCTGAGCGGATAATAATTAGTGATAGTTTTTCCTTAACGGAGTGTCGTGTGTCGTAAAACTTGCCAGTCGTTTACGTACTTCGTTGTTCACCTCTTTGGGAGATAAAAATATCGTCCAAACCCTTGACAGACCGCAACCCCAGCTTGACAGTTGCTGGGGCATCGGCATCGGCGGTTTCGTTGGACGTCAAGCAATGACTGCTGAACTCCTCAAAGGTTTTGTGTCTTTTGTAGTAATTTTAAGAGCACAATGTGCAGTGAAAAGGTCATTTATATGACGAAGTGTCACCATTTTTATGTAAAGTAGTTGTCATTTAAAATTCAGAGTTTGAATAGTTGTTACCGTCATTAAGTAAGTTTTGATTGTTTGCCGTTAAGTTTTATTGTCTGTAATTAGTTTAATCGTTGCGTAATTAAAGTTGCTACCGTCATTAAGTCAGTTTTGATTATTTGCCCTGAAATTTTGTCTGTAATTAGCTTAATTGCTGCGTAATTAATAATACTAACATTTCCCGTTTCATGTAAGTTAATGTCAAATGTTTACATGCATATTTTCATGTTAATATATTTCATCTTAAATTAGTTGTGCTTTTCTTTATTATATTTATGACGATTGCATGCGAATTTGTATTTTGTGATGTGTTTCTTTTGTAAAGCGGTTTAGGGAGATGTAAAGGAATTCAACTAAAGATAAGTTCACCGAGACTGTACGCGGACCGTGGCCTGAACACTGCCAAAGTTGGATTTAAAAGGTTGGTTGGCCGTTTCCACTTTTTCAGCGAGCCTACATGTATCTTCTCAATTAGAAAAATGATGGCGTCTAAGACATTTAATATCGTGTTTTCGTTTAATATGCCGTTCTCCTGATTAATTTCTTAATGAACCACCCCATCTCCCTGAGTGTAGCCGTCAACTGTTGTTACAGCCCATTGTAGCATAGTTGGGGTGACGGATGTGTGTATTTTGCCAATTTGTGTCGTTTTCATAGTGTTTAGTATTTTGGATGTTAAACTCCTGTCGTAAAGCGTCTTTATGTTGTAACAAACTATCGTAACGGTCGTTTTAACATGTAATAAGTCTCAGATCAAAAGTCAAGTACACGTTTAAAGCCAGTCACGTGTCAACATTCAGTCATACATCAAAAGTCTGTAAATATAGGTCATCCCATGTATTTCCGGTATGCAGTAGACACGAAAATGGCGGGAAATTTAAACCTTGGAGTGTACTAGTAGGCTACATGACAGTAATTTTTAAACCAAATTTATCGTTTTTTTGGTCAGCGAAAAAACTATGAACACCACATCTTGAATTATGCACGCCTTGGCATTTTAAAATCATTTAACCTCAACCATTTGGCTGGAAAGCTGTGGTGTTTCTTGATCTAAGCGTAACGGCTTTGCCAAGAAATTATTGTCATTGGCAAGAAAATGGCTGCCATTGAGATGGCCTGTATTCCTAAGCTTGCTATATCTACGGATCTTGATGCTCAGAAACGAGCAAGCGCAAAAGAGCTCATTCAGTTCACGCTCTCCATCAGAGAAGGGGAACTCAAAAAAGAGTTTTAAATATATGATGTTGGAGAGGACGAAAACAGCAAATATAACTCTTTGTCAAAGATTGGTGATGGTCTACAAGACTTAAGGAGAGAGTTATCAGCATCAATGCATAGAGCAACTCAGTGGCTAGAAAGCAGTGGTAGAACGGATAAAGGTTACTTCTGATATAGTCAAATATTGGCAAAGTCTGGTAGTACTAATGTTCAGTACAGTGAAGAAAAGGTGAATAATCCAGTCAAGCTATAAGACCGAATGGAATGAGTCGGAAGATACGAGAGCTGCTCTAAGTACTCTAATTACATGCCAAATAGGAAATTTAGATGCCAAATGATGCAAAGCATACAGGTGGTTTTCCTCGAAAAGTATTGGCAATTATCGAACTTAATATAGAAAAATATAGAACTTGATGATTCAAAGATAGGTACTTACACCTGAAAAGAAAATTAGCCTGAAAATATACAGTTCGGTATGCTTTATAAAGTTAGGCTCTCAATTAAAGATTAGTGTTAGTTGGAGAGACAAATTTTCTATAAAATTTTAAGCTGAATTCAAAAATGTAATAATATACCGGGTGTTCTATTTAAAATAGCAGTTAATAAAAAATAGAAAAAACAAAAAAAAACGTATTTTAGAGGTATTCAATTGGAAAATCATCTATCGAGAGATCCAAAAAAAAAACTGTTCCTCAGCGGGCTGTGGAAATTCAACGTACGAATAATATGTTGGTGACACTGTACGTCAATGTCAAATTCGAGGTTGGCAGGTTAGGATTTGCGTCATTTTGTGTCATAACTGACGGAAGACCTAACCTGATAACGTCGAATTTGACATTGACGTACAGTGTCACCAACATATTATGCGTACGTTGAATTTCCACAGCCCGCTGAGGAACAGGTTTTTTTGGATCTCTCGATATATCACATCAATACCCATTAAAAATGTAATAAAAATGTAAAGTTTGATAAAATCGTTAGAGCCGTTTTTGAGAAAAATTACAAGAGTATGAGAGTATGCGCTTATGCGATTTTCTCCAAAACCTTGCTGTCGCATCTAGATAGTACACAAAACTTATATATGAAGTTTCAACGTTATACCTCTTTTTATTTTTGAGATATTCTGTTCACACACAGACAGACATACACACACAGACTGGCAGACAGACCAATGAAAAAAAACATGTTCTTTTGGGTCCAGAGGATTCTAGAACGTTAACATCTGTTAAAAACCCAAATTCGAATTTTTGGGGTGAATGCAATACTTCCTTTATTGTAAAAGGAAGTAAAAAGTGCTAATCGGCGCTCGACGTTTTATTGGCAAGGTAGTAACAATTAATAAAGAAGAAGATGAAATGTGTGTTAACTTTTTAAAACTGTGCATATCGGGAAAATTTGTATGGCCTGAAGTTAAAGATTGTGCTACTGTATCGTTCAATTAAGTAATACGACAATCGTATGAACCTAATAAGGTAGATTCAGACTGGCGGTAGCGGCGCGGTGGCGGCGCGGTAGCGGAGCGGTCCTGAATCTGCTCAGCAATCGGTCTGCACGTTTTTAAATGATATGATTCAGGCTAACAAGCGGTGCGGAAGCGGAGAGGTAGCGACAAGCCGGCGAGGATAGGGCGGTAGGCCTGATGGAGCGGTTTCGATCGATCGGGG
Source organism: Agriotes lineatus (assembly GCA_940337035.1). Classification (NCBI taxonomy): domain Eukaryota; kingdom Metazoa; phylum Arthropoda; class Insecta; order Coleoptera; family Elateridae; genus Agriotes; species Agriotes lineatus. The sequence goes on along the minus strand of CALNHX010008492.1, from coordinate 6,817 downwards.
AGCGATTTTTATGAAGAAACCGCGCGGTTAGATAAAAACAACCATAATTTAGAGTGAAATATGCAGTTCAGTACCGTCCGTAGTTGCAGGCGGCTGTGATTGTGCTACAACATGGAAGAGCAACCAAACATTTTGGGTTTGGAAATTAACTATGCAGCTAAATTGTTCAATCAAATTAATTGTTACTCGCGTTTCGTTTGCATTTAAAAATTAACTTCTTCAGACGTTTACGTTAAGTTTTTGAACAGTTAATTATATGATGAACTAAAAATAGGAGAATGAGGTTAGATTTTACAGATAAACAATGTATATTTTTATCCTTATGATTGTATAATTGATTTAATTGGGACGGAATGAGTACTTCTTTTTTTTATTTTTAAATAAATCCTTGACGAAACAGTTTATTTTCAAATTATGCTATTAGTAATTAATATTTAACAGTGTGGAAAATAATTTGTTCTGCGAATTGTCAAATACGAAATCCCGTTGCGTTGGTTCAAATAATTCTCAGCAACGCGATTTCATTTATTACTAATAGCATAATTTTAAAATAAACTGTTTCGTCAACGATTTATTTAATTTAAAATGTAAAAACATGGGTGCTAAATTCTCACCAATTAAATCAACTTATACAATGATAAGAATAAAAATATTCAGTTTTATATGTACAATCTAATCTCATTCTCCTAATTAGTTCATCAAATAAGTACATAACTGTTTAAAAACTTATTTTAAACGTCTCAAGAAAATGCTAACGAAACGCGCATAAAAATATATTTGATTGAATCATTTATGAATAGTTAATTTCTAAATTAAAATATCTAATATTATGTGTGTTTGCGTTATTCTTTATTCACCAATAAAAATGATTATTTTGAGTTCAATATTTGTAATTGTTTTTACTTTATAATGTACAGTGTGTCCGCGGATTGGGTTTACATAAGATATAAATGACAAAACATTTTCGAGTTAGGTGTTAATATTCTAGGAATCGTTCCTGTTTGTTCTCAAAAACAATTTTGAGAAAGTCAATCAAATTAATTAATATACAGGGTGTTTTTAAAATCAATTTAAAAAAAATCCAAGAGTAAACTACCTTTATTAGAAGAGGTAACAAAAAAGGTATTAAGAAAAATTGTTTAGAATTAAGAGTAATGGCAGACTCAATTTTCAGACAAATCGGTCACTCTTCATTAGAACTCTCTGAACTACTTGTAAACATTTTTTTAAAACTTATTATCGACTTGTAACCTGCACGCCTCTGAACGCCGCTTGCAAATAAACTCACCGTCAAACTACCGCGCTCAGTATGAATACCCACTAGTCTAAAAACCGCCCAGAATCCGCGCCGCTACCAAACCGCTACCGCACCGCTGCCGCGCAGCTATCGCCAGTCTGAATAGACCTTAAGGCCTGTATTACACTAGGCCGCCTGGCCGCGCAACCAGCTGCGCCACCGGTGACATCACATGTCATTGGGCATTGATTGTATAGAAGCCTATTAGATTAGCGCAGCCGGTGGCGTCGCATCACACTGGCTGATGACTGGCTGCCGTGCCCCGCGACCACGTCGGCAACCACGGGTCGCGGAGAGTCATGGCAGGGCATTGTATCGTATCGGGCCTATTACACTGAGCTGCCAGGCGGCGTAGCTAGTCCCGCCACCACGTGGTCAGTCTAGTGTGCACCAGAGATGACAGAACATTCTGACAAGTATACATATATGCTCCTCCTTGTACTTTTAATGAAAAAAAAAGGCGTAGGAAGAGAAAGATGCATGTACACCCTATTCTGTCGTTAAGAGAATCTAAAGGGTTATACTATTCTCTTTTTGATGAACTGTGTGCAGACGACAATGCGTTTTTTAATTACTTAAGAATGTCTAGATCGTCTTTTTTTGAATTATTGTCACTTATAATTACACGAGAGCTTTTTTTTGTCGAAGTAAACTTGACATTTTAATGAGAATTTCGTTGCTTGGCAATTTAACTAAAAAAACATCCTCTGAAAAAATTACGAGCCGAAGGACGAGTAATTTTTTCTGGCAGTTTTTTGAGTTGAATTGCCTAAAGGCCAGGTAACTCGAATTATAAATGTTGATTTTTTTTTGTAAAATTTTGTATTATTCTGATTTTATTAAGAGTTTTTTCATATGTAAATTATCATTAGTAAAGCATTTGCCTTGTTAAAAAGAATATTTGCGAAATTATAAAGTTCTGTTAAATATCGTTGCAACAAACATGAAGTGGACGCTTACCTAAAAAATAAATCCAAGTAAATTTTATAAATACGCTTCAAGTTGCTAAAAGTTATTTAAAAGTGATCTGGTTGTGGCTGCTTTAAATACATATAAAATCAGAATAATAAAAATATGTACCATACGGGGGTAATACAAAATTTTCCAAAAAAGAATCAAAATTCGAATAGGAGGCGGTGACTTTGTATTTGAGCGTAACTTTTGATTCTAAACAATTTTTCTCAATAACATTTTGCTATATTTTTTTAAATAAGGTAACTTTATTCTTGAACGAATTTCATATTTTTTGCCCTGCCCTGACTTAAAGCCATTTTAAGGGCATCTCATATGGTTATCAAACATGCACTAACTTTTGGCGGTATTTAAATTTCGATTGTACAACTAATAAAAAAAATTCCCATTTGTTGCACACTTAATGTACCACACTGTATATCCTAAGTTTTTGTATGTATATATATATACTATATATTCAACAGCAAAGGTTCACTCATTTGACTATCAGAATCTTCATTGGATGTGACTGAAGTGGCTTCAGCTGGAGGAGATTGTAAGGACATGTTTGCATCTAGGCGTTGTTGAAACTGAGTGTGGAAAAAATTTGTTTGTGGTTGTCGATTTACTAGTCTTGGCTGAGACATTGTTTGCTGCTGTGTATGATGTTCGTTCATCAGACGTTGTTGCATATACTGTCGTTGCATGGGCTGCGCCACCGGCGCCTTGTACGAGTCGCCGACTGAGTCACCGGTGGCATAGAGTCCCTGTATACTTCCTGATTTTGGCATCACTGAAATGTTTGAAATTTAAAACTTGACTGATGTCACACTTTCTTGTAAAAAAATAATCTCCCAATTTTTTTAATTTTTGTGCAAACACTTCAGTTGCAATGAAACAGAAACGAGAGAGGGTTTCATTATTGGAAAGGGAAAAAAGGCTATAGTTGATTATTACAAGAAAAACTAGAAGAAAATAGTTGTGACTTTTGACACCATCGACATATAGAAATGGACCGCTAGTCAGAGCTGCGCGAGCCAAACAGGATAGAAAGAGAACGCATATGACTTGAGAACGCTCTGTCCTTGTTGGCGCTCAGTAGCACAGGCGTGAAAGTGAGACCTTATAAGAAGGAGCAACAAGAAAAGTTTGGCACACAGACAAGAAAGGAAATAGATACCTCACTCCTTTACTCAGAAGTAGGGGCAGGAACTTGCGCGACACCTGGCGTTACTGACAAGACTTATGACAAAACAAAATACCAAACTTTATCGATCACTGTAATTTTGTCGCTACACTACGCGGAAATTGGCGGGCAATTTAAATTCAAATTTGTGCGATACAGTGGCGGCCAAAGAAACCGGAACACTTTTTTTGACCCAATTTTCAAAATGCGAAAACTGACAATTCTAAATAATAATTATCATCAGAAGTCATTGTTTAGATCTGAATAATGACTTTTGATGACATTTATTAATTAGAATTGTCTTGTGTCAGCCAGTTTTCGCATTTTGAGAGTTAGGTCACAAAAAGTGTCCAGTTTTTCTTGGTCGCAACTGTATTTCCTTATAATAACTAGTGAAACTACTTATAGGAATATTTTCATTTGAATTTTGTATTTGTCTCTGGGAAACTGTAGGGCAAACATACTTACAATCCAGTTTTTTCAAGAATGGTTGGCGTTAACACCCTTGTTTATAACCTTGTTGATCTAATGTGGCTACTTATTTAATAAATAAAATTAACTGGCCCTGGTTAGTACTTTTATTAATATCTAAACATTTTAAAGTTGCAATTGGCATACACTTAATACTTAATGTCTAGACATTTGCATTGCATTTAAATAAAATGAAGTTAGTACTACAAGTAACTCATTTCAATCTTATACAAACTTTTTTGATAGAATCACAATAAATATTTTAATGCAAGATTGTACAGTAAATGTTATAGCATTTTACTTTAATGTAGTAACTCACTGAATTTTTAAATTGATCATTCGCTATCTACTAAAACTCCAGTAAGTTACTTTTTCTCAATACCTAATACGTATGTGTCAGGATTTTTCATTCAATGATCAAATGTAGAAATACGTCAATGTTATATATAATATTAATATGTATTTTTCAACCGTAGAATCATGAGAGCTCAACTCTTGTTTTAAAGATTATAATTTTATAAACAATTTGTTACTTAAACTAAACAAGAAGAAATTGACAAAAAGACAAGCGCTTAACGTGAGGGTTTTTTAAATAAAAAAAATAAAATCTGGCTAGACAAGAGTTTTGCAGGAATGATCTTTGATTGAAGAATTAACTTAATAAATTATAGAGAAACGTCAATACGTTAAATTTTACATTTATTAAAATGCAAAAGTAACGTAGTTTTCTTTTCAGTGTACGAATTCTGTTATAACTTGTCTCCAATTTATAAGATTAATTAACTTTGAAAATATTTGCTATTTTTCAATAAAAATTAATTTTTCAATTTTTTTACATCAGCATGAAGAAGAAAGTCATGGAATTATTTATTTTACCAGAACAGAACAAAATAAATCTGTTAACTAGTTTTGCTTAAAAGAATTATTGAAATCTAACTAAAATTATATACAAATACTAAATTAATCAAAAGTCTGCTCTCTACGTTTAAGCCGTTTAAAATATTTAACAATAACTAAAACTTTAAGAGGATCTTGGTTTTTCTTTACTCTTTGCAAAACCTTTGCTATGTAATATGCTATTAATTCTATTTATATTATCTAAATAAAACTATATCTATACTTCTATGCTTCTGTGTACGTTGTTGCGACAAGAAAGGGTAGTTTTGCTCTTACGAAGTAACTGCAGTTGCTTCGGCATTAATAATCTTGGACTTCATTTTAGCAGCTGCCTTTTTCAGCTTCAGCACTTCTTTGCATAGCATACTCTCATTAGATGTTAATGAAGTCTGACTAGCTGGTAGTGTTTTGACAATTACTGGTAGTCCTCCTGGCTACTAGTGAACCTAAAACAATATTGACGACCATTAAAAACATAAAAACAACCTATAATTTTGTTGTAAGTGTAGCTATTCCAGCAAAATGCTACAAAGTTTGTAGAAATGTTCAAATATAATTTTAAAAAATTAAAACTGCTCCTTCAATATTTTCCCTGTTTACTATTGCCAAATATGTCTGTCTTGTTTTTCCTCGTAATCCGTAATGCTTCAAAGTGAGATAGATACAGTTACACTAAGAGTTATTTGGTAAAAATGGGAAAGAGAAAACACCACAAAAAAGTAAACTTGGAAATCTACCCTTTTTAAAGTGGATTTTAAGATTTTTCTTAAAACAAAAAGTAGTAAATTTTAGAACTGTGTTTAAATACGTCGTAATATGACCCTAGCAAAAAACTTTGACCTCAAATTCAACACCTGCTGGCAACAAGTATTCATATTCTATGCCAATTATTTCCTCTTGCCAAATTCAGGATTGAAATTTGAAAAATAGCCAAGTAAAATTGTACCTGATCTTGGTTCTTCAGTGATCTCCAGAGGTGCACCAGGTAATGTCGACATTGTTCTCGTCAACTTTGCAGCACATCCCACCGATGTGACCTCACCTGCAACTAAATTTAAAAATTAGCAATATAGAAGTTATATATGTTTATCTAATATGTTCTCTTACAGTGTATGTCAACGTACGGCACTTTCTGCTTTGCTGTTGTCTTGTATCTCTTTGGCAAATCATGCCGCAATACACTCAACTCTTCACCGGTGGCGCTTGAAGTTGATCGCAAAGATGCATTAAACGTTGCTATTATTTCTGCAAATACCATTATATGTTAATTATTGCAGCAATTAACATGTATATTTTTAAAAGCATACCTCTCACTTTTTCTGGAGTCCCAAGCTTTTCTTGAATGAAGTAACAAAAACAATTTTCTGAAGTTGCATCTTCGTGAAATTCTGAAACATATGTTTATCGGAATGAGAAAATCGCATTTACAATACACATAACGTTAATCATAAAACAACATCTATTGCAAATTCGAATATTTTAGATCGCCAGTTATGAAAATTATATTAAAAATGAATTACATACCTGCTAAATTTGCCCATTGTATCTTTGCAGAACAAAGGAAAATGCGTCTCCACCAAATATTTCGAATATTTCATGCCGCGGAACTTCACCATTATCGCAGCCCGGCACACAACACGGTTTCTTCTTTGAGCTACCTACGAATTTTGTCCAGGAACCAGTCAAACAAATAAACTCAAAGATGGAGCCGAACAAAGCCAAATATGTGCTGAATTTGCAGAATCGGGGAATTACCGCAGAATTACGCTTCGTGTGAGAAAGACCCATAAAACGAACATGCGCAATAGTTGAACTAATATCACGTGCGTAACAAAAGAATAGGCTGTCCTTTTTCCGCGCGCATACCTACTGCCATCTGTACTTACTGAAATATACTACTAGCAGGGGCCCACTCGGCCTATTTCAGTTACCACTGCCTGCTTACCATTACAACGGTAGCCTAGGACAGCCGTGTGTGGACCACGTCGGACGCCGGTGCAGTGGAATACCGTCCA
>CALNHX010008491.1:0-59984 GCA_940337035.1 Agriotes lineatus | reverse complement strand
CTTAAATTTCCAGAAGTGTTGCAACTTACCATTGCGTAACACTTCAATATTCGTATATAATACGGTTTTATGAAAACAGAATGTGAATAAGCTTTTCATAAAACAAATAGCCCACATTGATTGGAACTGATTTTGGCCGCTTTCAATTTCGCTTCTATGGTCTGTGAACTCAATGAAATATCGTCAAAGTAAGAGAACGGGGCTGTAAATCGTAGGTCCCCTCACTCGATTAACGGCCTTTTCAAATACTCGTGAGGCGTTAACTAGCCCAAAAGGCGTACGTAAATAGTCGTAGAACCTTTTAGCTTGAGCAACTTTCTTTTGCCTATTGACGCTGAAGGAGGTAATCTTTTATCGTACACAACGACGGCATTATTTATATTTAACAGCAATTTGTACCTGCCATTTAAATTAAATAACTTTATTTTATAAGTTGTTTTCCAGATTAATGAAATGGAATTCTAGCAATTACATACATACATTCCATTAAAAGCATTTCATCCGGAGCATCCTTATAATAAGTTACTGCGTTAAAGTTTGGTTCATAAAGCTTGAAATCGGAGTAAACATAAATAGCTTTAATGCTTACTATTTGTTCCAGGAAATTAATTACGACTCTCCTCGAGGAGGAGTGAGCGTAATAACCGAAAAAGGGGATATCACCGTAAGTTACCTGCTGGTCCAGAGAGCACGAGAAACGGATTCGGGAAAATACACGTGTAACCCTTCCAACGCAAACCCGAAAACCCTCATAGTACACGTATTAAACGGTAAGTTAATTAGCCTCCTAGGAATATGTAGGAATGTCAGAGTGTCGACCTCAAGGGTGGACATCAGGGATTTTAATTGGAGCGGGGAGATAATTGCGATTTAAGACGGCGGAGCCGCTTTAATTTGGGATTATCAGACCATTGAGCTTCAAATAGGTTTGGTCTCTCGCTTGGCGCTAAACTAATTTTATAAATATTCATGTAATTGCCCATAGGTAAAGCGGAATTGCAAAGTTTTATCTCATTTCCATTAACGTAGACATGCTATAAATAAAATTAGTTGTCTTATAATAACATGCTAAAAGCTTTTCCCGGTTCAGGTGCGCCCAGGGTTTTGTTTATGCTCCGCCCGCGACGGTGTAATAATTACAGCTGGCGAATATGATATTCTTAAAATCTACAAAATTGCAGAACAAGGCGAAGACAAATACAACATTGAATCATTCCTCATGGGTACAATATACGTACTGGTACTTAGAAATATGACTGAGCGTTTAGTTGGCATTCCAACCCTGATAACAGTCGTCCCCTTTAAAGCAATTTGCTTCAAAACATTTTTGTCTTTTTGGAAATCCGGAAGTGACTAATGATGCTAGCTGTACCGCCGTGCTCGGGATTATGTCAACACTCCGGAGCTGCAACGACAGTCTACATAATTATTATTCAGTGCTAAAACGAAATAATTACTCCGGCGGGTAAACAGTCAAAATTTTAATTTCGAAAGATATGAGAATATAAATTGAGGCAGTAGGAAAACTCAACTGCCAAATTTTATTTTTAAAATTTGTTTTCAATAAAAATTATATACAATATGTCCCCGGACTGGGTTACAAAGAGGATTGACAAAAACATTTTGAATTTAAATTTCGTATTTGGGGATTAATCCCTTGAAACTAATTTTAGACCTTGGTGATAGATACTTCTTTTTACTTCGATGAAATAGCTTTTTTGTTCTAACTACGGCGAAACGTCATGAGAAAAAGTTGTTCAGAATGTAAACTTATCGACCCATGCAAAATTTCAGATATATCAGCTTACTTGTATGAAAACGGTTCTGCTTGGTTTCAAACCCAGTTTTCATTTTTGGCCTGTCTCTTACAGTTATTTTTTATTCACATTTATCCCCAAAATTTTAACTGAAGCAGTTTGCAAAACGTTGTATTTTAGATTTTATTTACAGAAGGTTCATTAAGAGAAGTTACTCAAGTAAAGCACTTCCTAAATTAGCACACATTTCAATACGAGCTCCTAACTCGTCATGGCCAGTCCTAAATTCCTTTTGCTTTAATAGATCGATATTATTATCTAATGGTTTATACTAGACTAATGATTTTAATTGACCTTACACATAAAAGTCCATGACAGTTAAATCGGGAATTCGAGAAGGTCACAAAATTGGCCTGTTTCACGCAATCCACTTTTCACTTTCACAATCGCGAACGATCCGAACTGGCCATCCATCTTGTTGAAGTACTGTAATGATTTAAAGGCATTAAAAAAGTTGTAGTATTTCTAGATAAATTTGATGATTTGCATGCCTATAAAAGGTACGGCTCAATAATTTCATTCTAAGTGTCGGCCACACATTCACTTTTCTTAAATATTGAATTCGGTTGGATTTTGTATAATGAGTATTTCTCTCAACCCAATATTGGCAATGCTTAGATGCAGCTATTACATTGGTAGGAAATGTTTATTTATTCGAAAATTACAATTATCTTGTAAAAATCTCTTTCTGCTGAAGTTTCATCGCCCGTCAACAAACAAAAATCCAAAAATTTAAATACATCACCTTCTTTCAGAGTTTGTCTTAAATGGGTTTTGTACGGTTTAACATTGTTACCTTTTATTATATTTTGAATAACTTATTGTAGCGTTACAAAATTTAGCTGCTAAAAGATAATAAATTTGAATAATCACAAAAATCTGATAGTTAGGCAACTTAAAGTACAGGAATACAGATTGCAGAATCATCATCTAGTTCTTCTTTAACTAAAATAAATGGCTAGTTAGAGTATTTTGATATTAATAATAAAAGAGAAACCACTTTCTGTTTTGAATAAAAAACAGAGTGAGGCTTCATAGCGTCCAGCAGAAAATACAATTAATGACTGAATCCCAGTATAAACGGATACAAAATAAGAAACTTTCAAATTGCAAATAGAATCGATTCATTGGGCAGTTTCTCACTAGAATAGCGGTTACTAATTAACTGGTATGTTAATAAATAGGGCATACATATCTTGATGGAGAGTGTCTTTAGTTTAGCTTTTTGCTTCCCCTGTTATCCTCGCTATCTAAAAGCAACGGGACATTATGATCCGGTGGAATAGAGTCACCTGGAGTGGCATTGAAACCTTTCTGAAGGGCCTACCACACAAGGAAAGGCCATGTTAGATCAACGTTAATTTTTGTTAGAAAATCCTCACCAGAAATCCACTTTATTGGTTTGGCGATGGGAGTCGTTCCAGTTAAATAGAGTTCAACTCGATGGGCTAAGCAACAATTTCTGGCATCATGGAATCGCCTCCATTAGTTAGGTTAGTCCTAAAACCCTATGAAAGCTATTTAAACTGTTCAATTAGTTCATAACCCAAAATATGTCAAGTTACCAGTTTAAAATGGGTGAATGACATTTAATCTACAGTCAATAACTTCATATTAATATAATAAGAAAATTTAATTGCCTTCTTGATAGCCAGGCTAAAAAGCAGGTTATATTTATAAACGTCAAATCAAAGGGGTTTAACGTTATACCGTAGGTGCCTGTCAAATAATGGGCATTTCTTATACTTTAGAAATGTGGATTGAGTTGGACGAGAAGTCAATTAACCGTATTCATTAAAGATATGAATACAGGAGAGATATTAAAAACACCAAACCTTCCCCATGTATATGATACATGGGGAAGGATTGGTGTTTTTAATATCTCTCCTGTGATATACAACCCCATTTCGAGGTACCTATGGATCCTTTTGTTGAAGATATGAATAGGTTAAGAAGGTATCAAGAGCTCCTGAGATTTATCTTACCTAAAGATGTTGAACTTCCGCAAAAGAAAGCAAACCTTTCCATAAAACTAATGGTGGATTAACCAATATAAATCAAGTTAATAAGAACCTTAATTCGATATTTCAGTATAAAGTATCATATAGAAACTGCCATACTAGATAACCCTTTATTATATCAAACTCCTAATAAGCATTAACATGAACCATGAATTATACGATTTGTTACCCCCCTACTACTACGATACAACAATTTAAGACCAATAATGTATTGTAACACAATGTCTCTCTGCACTCTTACCTGCTTATAAATCTCTGCCACCAAATAGGGGTAGCTTTGGGAGTTTACGCTCGCGACCACTCAGTCGCAGATGGGAGTGGGTTCCAAAGAACAAATTACCTCAGTTACCAGGATCCTAGGGCGCCACGCCGTTGTAGCTTCGTATTAATACTCCCCGTTGAAACGTGTAACGGCGAACTTAAATTGCTTATACAAGAAAGCAGAGATTCGACGCAGTAGCAAATAAAAGACAGATTTCACTTGTGTATATATAATAACCACAACTGTTCTAACATATTCGATACAGTCTGTACATAAGGATTAATACCAGAAGGGCAAACCAGATAAATGTAACATAAAGGCTATTTAGCATAAACACATATTACGGCAATTCGACGTTTGACTTTAATTAGGACCTCAATTTTTACTTAATGTAATCAAAATTTAATGACAAGAGTAATGAAGTAAATTTAGCTCCCGACAACTAGTCCTTAAACGCTGTGTTCTGTACACGTCAAAAGAGAGCCTTATATATTCATAGCTCTATATTACCCACATTTAATACCTGGTGTTTGTACTAATTAAACATATCTGTGTAAGCGCACTACCAGAAGCCCCATTGGCTTATAGATGAAACCGCTCGTGTGACAGTATTACCTCGTTCAAGTCACGTTAATACCAGAAATGGGTATTTAAATGTTAAACCTCAGTTAACGAATCTAAATAAGCAAGGACAAGTCCTCCCTTAAAGTCAATTACAAATTTCAACTGAATTCCTAATTTATAACTATTTTTAACGAGCTTGACCGTAGTAGAAAGATTTGATACACAAGTACTAATAAACAAAGCACATGAAATGCAACGAGTGGCTAAAAGGTTGCACTGAACGCAATTTAATTAAATTTAGTAATAGATTGTACCGCACCTTGGGTCGACGAAACACTGTGACAGCTATCAAACCTTTTCCATGAAGCAACGGGTCCCGTGGCCTAGTTTGACATCACCAGGATTCGATCCATTTAAATCGGAGCTGTCAAGTGAATTTGAGATGCCAAAAAGCTGGCCCCAAAGAAGAAGTCGGCTGCCTATTACCTCGTACAAAGTCCCGTACGAAGTCTCGTACGAAGTCCCCAAGGATCAAGCAGAAATCATTGCGTAGCACTATTTAGCGGATTCCGATCCATGGAGACTTTCAAGCACTACAATTCCATCACAAATAGGCACAAACGGCAAGAGGAAGCCCAATTTCTTGGCTCAAAATAAGCGGCTTACAATTCCATCCCGAAATGGACGCCAAAACAGCAAGACAAAGGATAACACCACAAACAATTTTCTTGTTTCGTTACACAAGCGCCACCTATCTCAGGATGTCAGAGCTTGGAATCGAGATCTGCAATAATGCACTATATTTTACATAAACTCAGACGCTCCAAGTGTTCAAAAATTAGAATGTACAGATTGAATGTACATAAATAGCATAGAAAAAATTTACAATTTAAATAAAATTGTTGGCGCCCTTTACTTCTTATTTAATGAACTAAAACCTTTATGCGAAAGTGAAGTAAACAAAAAATCCCACACTTATCATACCTATAGAAGGAATTCCCCGGAAGGAATTCTTGTTTCTGGATATTTTTCGTTAAATTTGTTGGTCACCTCGCGATAGCAAAGATCGTCAGCACCATACCATTGAATTAAGTATTGTCTCTCTTGTAAGTAAATATTATAAGAAGAAATTTATCAATAATTACACCGATTTATGTGTGGGCTGACGTATTATAAATTGCTTAAGCATATTTGAAGTAGGTATCTAGATAATAAGAATTTGAAGATAAAATTCGACTACTCCATTTTTTCTGAATTCATTAGAAATATTCTAGATAAATGTTTGAAGAAAGTAACTGTAACAATCAGTATAAAAGTGAAAACTGTTTTAGGGGTTTGGAACCTTTTCTGAAAAATCTAAAATATTTTTTTTCCTTTTTGCAACTCAATCCGTGTAATTAATGGGAACCTTATTTCCAAAATTTTCTAAACGTTCTTCTAATTCATCGGGGAGCGGTTTAAAAAGCGGTATTATACAGAGTAAAGATTTCACCTAAAAAAAGATTACATATTTTTATATTCTATGGAAAATATAACACGGAGTTGACAAACTCGTCTATTCCGCTATGTGTCATCTTCTTTGTAGTTGGGGACCATTCTAGCAATCTCTTCCATATTCGTTGCGGTATCAAGCCTGATTTTCTCTTCCTATCAACGCATCTCTTATCTTTGACCGTGTTTTTTACCATAGGGTGTACTAAGTATTAATATTCGTAGTGACATATCAAATGACAAACATATGCCATTTTCATCACAGTTAGTTATTTTTTGTGTCCAACTTATTCTCTTCCTCGTTCTGCGGTACCGCAACATTTGAGGGTTCGAAACTCATTCAAGTTTCTTTTTAAAGGGTTCATCTTCGCTTCCATGTGATAGTAGCTAAGCTGAAAATTATACTCGTAAATTCTTTCATGCCGAAACTCTTTTTAAGCACCTACCTGCTTACATACTTTTTAAATTTGCTTAGATACGGTTGCCTATAATTGCTGTAAATAATTTATTAGCGTAGCCTATCCCGAGTATTTAACTTATTAATCGATGCCAGTCGCATTTACGAGCTTTCGATTTATTCGGTTTTGCAATGAAAATGGCCTCGTAAATATGATTGAATAGCTTCGTCAGCTTATTGACAGCTCCATCGTCTAAATACTTAAAATGCTCTGGTGTAGTCAAATCGTCTCCCGGAGTTTTATTGCATTTTATTTTGCTGATTGCTCTGTCTACTTCAGATTTTATAAGAGTCGAGCCGTGGGCTGTTCTTACATGTCGATATTTTGTCACTGTTATATTTAAACATTTCTTCTCAGGTCGGATCCATTTTTTTTCTCTTTTTAAGCTAATGTCAAGCTGAACGATGTCTTTTTAGTTTAATGTAATAAATCGTTTTGCAAGTTCGGATATCCCTGCAACTTTCCTTTTCATTTTCTGATGAAGTTCCCGATCTTTATGTTCTAAGTGTAGTTTTAAATTTTCTCGTATTTTCCGAGTAACCACTTTTGACTTGATTTTTGGTTCTCTAACCATACGGACGTATTAATCTCTTCCGCGCTTTCAGATATCAAGTGCACGTGTGATAACTTGACCCGGGTCACACCGAGGTTAAATTAAAATAAATAAATAGAACAATTAACACAACGTGAAAAGTTTACCATTTAATTCGCGCTCGGCCCCTTGGGGCTGAGTACATAATATCAAATAAACAATGCCCGAAAATTCACAACAAAAGCGAAATTCCAACCATCTGTCCCCGCTAGTAACAAATGGTGTAGCCAAACAATACATGTGGAATCAAGAAGAATTGATCAAAACCAATCGCTATTATCCATTACACGCAAATAACACAACTGACAATAGTCCCCAGCAGCAAGCCACAGCAGTAGCGAAGTAACCACTAAAATAAGGATCCCACCCATATTTATCCACGATGCAAGTAACCATCAAGAAATTATAGCCAACATTAAGAAAATCGCTACCAAAAACTGAGGCTTTTATGATTCATAACATCCGTGATTTGTTCAATAGTTTGTCGGTTGCTGTATGGTTATGGTTGCCATGTACGGTAATGGACTATTACCGTACAGATCAGTTATGATTTAGTTACCAGCCTACTTTTGTATATGTAAACAAGGGATTAATATCCTGCAACCGATAATAGCTATAAACATATCTAGGAATGTTATGAGTATCATAACTGCCGCAGATGTTTTGAAATCCGAGCTCGTAGAGCGAGCATTTTAAAACATCTGAGGCTGTTATGATCATAACATCCGTGATATGTTCAATAGTTTATCGGTTGCTATATGGTTATGGTTGCCATATAGGGTAATATTCCATTACCCTACAGATAAGTTATGATCTAGTTACCAGCCCACTTTTGTAAATGTAAACAAAGGCTTAATATCCTGAAACCGGTAAAAGTAATTTACAACTTTTGTTGTTATTTCATTCGGTAGTTACAGTTGAAGCCAGAAAGAAAACTAGCAATATTCCACAATTCCATAACTGTCAAGATGCGTTAAATGCAAAGAAGGACGACCATCCAAACCTTGCAATAAAAAATCTTCAGATCCCCCGTTTTGTGTTCCACCATCAAAAGCTCCCACAACAACGATATGTACTTAGAAACACTAGGGCGACACCCAGACAAACCCACTCGTTCTCAAACACAGTAGCCCACTCTATAACGAAGTTTTAAGTTGAAATCCACAAGCTGACCAACAAAACACAACAGACACCCAACCATCACATTCAACACTAATAAATTCCGTTTTAAAATTTATCAAACAACTAATTATACCCCACTTACCCTAAATTAAATTCTTTGTTATAACTCATATCCTTCCTAATCTCCTCCATCGATAATTCCCCCAGAACCCTCCAAAATATCACAATCCTGAACTGGAACGCCAACGGGATCAAAACACAAAGATCTATCTTTATATCATTCCTCGCCAGATATAACATTGACATCGTATGCATAACAAAGACGCACTTAGTAGAAGGAGAAGCTTTTAAGGTGAATGGATATAACGTCTTCCGGAACGATAGAACATCCCAAACTGCTTGAGGAGGCGTTGCAGTTATCATTAGGAAACAACTCCAGTGTAACACACCCATCAACATGCCAGTAAGCAATTTGGAAACAATAGCAACCACAATACACACCGCTAACCACAATCAAATAAAAATTACAACAGGATATAGGCAACCCAACAAAATTCTCACAGATACTGACATGCTTAAATTGTTTAATGCAACAATGACAACACTGTTAGAAGGCGACATTAACAGTAGAAACACATTCTGGGGCTGTAGAGTAAACAACCCTAGTGGAATAAAATTAAACAAGATAGCAACGACACATCAGCTTCACATCCTAGCACCAAGCGATTACACCTACTACCCTTATAGAAGAGATCACCAACCAGATATCCTGCATATAATAATCACTAAAGATTTTCATTCGCCAATTCAACAAAAAGTAATTCGCAATCTTTACTTTGACCACCTTCCAGTACTCATACAATTCACTACAGCTCCTATATTTCGTACTCCAATCCCTAGATTGACAAATGGTTACATCGATTGGAATAAGTTCCAGAAAAGATTAGATGACCAACTAGTGAATCCAAGTCAACTTTAAAATCAACAAGATATTGATAAATGTATTGAAACCCTTACAAAAACCGTCACCGAATCAGTTCAGTTTGCAACCAAACCTTTCCACCACCAAAAAAGGAATAATCCTAATATTAGAGAGCTGAATAACAAGACAATTGCTTAAGACATTTTCCGAAGCTCAGACGACAACAGCGACAGTAACTGAACCAACAAAATAATCCGAGGAACCAACATCCTCCATGCCAATATTATAGTTACGCTATTCGTATATATATATTTTAATAATTTATTATCAAAACTATGAATCACATTGTTAAATGTTGAACTGGTTATTCTCTTAAAAAAAACTTTTTCTTTGCTTCTTTGATCTTTATCCGATTCTTTATATCATTTTCTGTTTTCCTTTTGTTATTCCTACTACATTCGTTCATAAGCTGCAATATGTCGTTCTTTATCGAATGCTGGGTATCTTTATTTTTTTGTTGAGTTCCAATTTTGTTCTCGCTTTCTAGAATTGCAGTCTTAAAGTTCTTTCATTAATCTTCGACGTACATCAGTTTGTCATCCTGTTTGTTTGTTTATCTCTATCCAATATACCGCTTGGTTTGTTTTTACGTATTGCATTTATTTATACTTCGAATTTCGTCCTTCTTTTGATGTGTCTTGAATTTGGCTTTATGTATTAGTTAAGTACTTCTTCGTATTGATGAAGCCATTTCTAAACCGTTAGCCTCCATCGTCTATATTAAATAGAATTCCAAATTTCAGAACTGCGATAAACTTTGACATTAAGCCGTGACGGAAACTCGCAATTAACACCTGTTACATAAGTTTTGGGAAAAATTATCGAAAGATATTATTTAAATTTAAGAAACCTTTATTAAGTAAACATAACATAACAATAACTAATAAATCTTAAACTTTAACACCTGGTTGCTATATTGCTGCTAGGGGTCGTCTATCTTCAATAAGACGAAGTTTCTGTCTTACGTGTCGCATCACCGTCTGGACGCTTTCTAAGTCTACTTCCATAACTTTTTTAAAAGTTTTTTGTCAGAAAATGTTGCTTTCTCTTTGTATTTTACATTACTAGGGGTGTCTTCAATATTATCTGTATAGAAACCTGCATTTCCAGGAAGCCTGGCTAAAGATAAAAGCACGGCAACAACCAGGGATTCTGGCCAATTCTGCTGCGGTATACTTGAGAAATGTTTTGCGTTTTCGGTATTTTAGGCCTCTTTTTGCGATGTATCGAGATATTGTAGCATTCGAAACATGGAAACGACGGGAAAGCTTACGAGTGGACACCCCAATGGCGTTTTTTGAACGCTCGGCTAGTCTATTGACCTGAACTTCAGTTAACTTAAGTGGACAGCCTGTTTTTGGCAGGTTTATACATGGAATTGCCTTTTCGCATTCCCGAAATGTACGATATATAGTACCTTTTGAAATATTTTGCTCCCGAAAAATGTTTAGTACATCTCGTTTCGGCAGCTGTCCAACCACGTTGTAGACGGAATTTCGAATTTCTAATATATACGCCATTTCTCAAATGACAAATAAAATTCTAAAATGTCAAACAAATTGACAAAACCTCTAGCAACATGTTTCTCCATAATTGACTATTAGATATACTAGCGTTACTATGTAACAGAGGGCATTATAAGTTTTTCCCAAAACTTATGTAACAGGTGTTACTTTAAAGGATAGTAAAGCTAATGTATACGAGGTTTGTACTTAGGTATCCGACTAACAACAATATCTCCCCAGCTGGTTCTACTACTGCAATGAAATGCGGAGGTGTATTAGAAGGGACCTTAATGCGCATACTTGGCGAGCCGCATGGACTAATATTAAGTGACCTGAGCTACGGAACTTGTGACCGAGTGTGTTGGAGCATCAAATTTGCATAAAATGTAAAAAAATCTAGATGTTTAGACGATTAATGGGTCTAAAGCCATGCCGCTAAACCAAAACTCTGTTTTTTTTCAGTAAAATGGAAAGAAGAAAGTACAACGAAAGCGCGTCAATTTCGGATCAATGTCAATCCAATGCTCACTTTTTTACTTTTCTTCAAGAAAGGTTTCAAATTTGGGAATTGCCAGAAGCCGCAAGAACCCATATCAGGGCTCCAAACATCTGATTAGTCATGCTCGTCAGTCTCCATACAGCCCTGATATGGGTTCCTGCGACTTCTGACAGTTTCCAAATTTGAAACCTTTCTTGAAGAGGAATAGGTTTGAGAATTTATTATAAAACTTATGCTGTATCGAAAAACTAAACAATTATTTACTGAACTTTCTGATATTTTTTCCCTAGGTCAGTAAAGTCATTTATCAATGATTGAAAAGCAATATTATTCCCATGCTTATAAAAAAAGTCTTACTAAATTACTAGCCTAGGTACTATTTTAATGCGTTAGGACACCAAATATGGTAAATAATTACACTGCACTTAATTATTATTGTCATTTAATATCTTAATCTTAATATACAAGATAATTCACTTATAAGATACTTCTTTGACTTTTCCTACCACACAACTAGCCGTGTACATTTCGTTACATATGTGAAAATGTTGGTTCTAGGTAAATTACTCGAATGCAATTGCTCGAAAACGAATTGCAAGAAATCAGTTGCTAAAAAGTCAATTGCTCGAATGTGACTTTGCTCAAATTGCAAGTTTCTCGAACAGCAATTTCTCGATTATCTGTTGCTCGAAAAAAATAAAGTTGTGAAATAGCCTTAACTCGAATCAGTTAATATCAAATATAAAAAAAAACACAAATTACAAATTATAACCTTTATTAATAAAAAATAGATATAGATATGGGATTAAGTTAAAAATTATAAAAACCGAATATTATATGTTTTTAATATTGTATGTTATGTGCTATTCCACGGACATAATCATATATATATATATTTTTTGTCATGTCCATAATTATTCACTAATCTTAAAAATCTCTGTACACTATCGCGATATATTCTTCGACTTATGGAGTGTTGTTGGCCGCTGGCATATTGTTCTATCCGTAATTCGTTCAAACTCTGCTTCCTCTTTAATGCCGAAATAAATTTCCAGATGTTAAGACCACATTCGAGCAAAACATTTTCGAGAAATTGCGGTTCGAGGAACTTGTATTTCGAGAAAAGTTACATTCGAGCAATTTGATTTTCGAGCAATTGATTTCGAGCAATTGATTTCGAGCAATTGCTTTCGAGGAATTTGCCGGAGACGTTCTTTAGTATACCATCTATACAAAAAAGTTTAGTTTGCAGTCAAGAAAAAAGTGATAATAATTGCCACATTATTATAAACAACTTCTGTCTTTTTTGCTGAGATAGTTCTAGGTAAAATGAATCACTAACCGAAAGTGTTCAATATCAACATCATAACTCGTTAATATTTTAAACAACTATCTTGAGCAGAAGGTAGCAGAGGGTCATGGACATAAAAAATTTGTTAAGCTATAAACAGCAGTAAATAAATAGTTAAGAGTGCCAGGTGTAACAACTTATCGTGATACACACTACTGGGTGCATCGTAAGATAGATTATAAGACGATAATAAATGCACGAAAAAAAAAACAACAACGGCTAGTGCCAAACATCAACAACACATTAATTCAAGATAATATTATCTGCCGCTGACGACTTTATCTGCCGCTGACGAGATCAAGTAATTTTCTTCGAATTTTGTTCACAAAATTGTAAATAATTTGTTATAAAAAAGTTTGAAGAAAAAATACTATATGTTATTCGGAGCAAAAGTATCTTTATGTGGCTCGGCTGTACTCCAGCCCGTCCAGCCTCACCACATAAAATATAACTTTTGCTCCTAATAACATAATATACTATTATCCACAATCACCTTATAATTGAAGTTTTATCCACACTTATGAACCGTCTAAAGTACCACTTTATTCACTAGTGGAATAATGAAATTACTTTATTCCACTAGTGGGATAAAACCATGTCACTTACTACTGCATTGTTGGTAGCACTGTCAAGCTATGCCAAATTCGAAATTTGTAGGTTAAGTTTTGCGCCAATCTGTGTCAAATAACACACAAAACTTAACCTATCGAATTTGACATAGACTGACAATACACTTCAGTGCTGCCAAACGTATAACATTTGATCTTTCGGTACTTTACAAATTGCCACTACGGCTTTTCATGGCTGTCAATACAAAACGTATGTTTTTTTAGATATTTATTGAGTTGTTGGATAAAACGTTGTATTGCATTCGTGTTTAGTTGCGTTTTAACCACTTAAGAAAATTAAACGCTCGAACTGCGTTCTCGCGTTTAAACATTCTTGCGTGGATAAAACGCCATCTAAAACACTTATACAATAAATAACTATTACACAACCACGGATAATAGGGAAACAAGGGCCAAGAAAATGAAATAGAAAAAGGCCCGAAAACGTAAAAGCAAAGATCACAAATTACTACCTTAGGTTGCATGCTTGTTTTTTCTCAAGTCAATATCACATCCTGAGGTACCCAGATTCACTAAACTAGCAAGACCAAATCTGCCCCAAGTTTTCGACGATTTTTTCGGGGAAAAACTCCCCGAAAAAACACGTCGAATAGCTTCGAAAGTAAAATCAAGGTTCCCAAAAAGGAGATCGAGGCCGAAAAATATCACCACCTTAAAACTATGTGCAGGAAGTAAGGAAGGAATGTCGACCAACAGTTCGAAAGCTACTAAACGTTATTTAAGCGATCTGTAATACAGGAGAGCTCCGTACTTGAAGCAATAGCGGACCAAAGTTCGAAGTAACAGTTTCGGACCGTAACAAGCTTTAAAAATAAAATTAAGAAAACCTTTCGGTATGTGAAATGATTATCTTATGTTCTGATTATTATGGTTAATCCTTTTTTATTTCATTTCATACAACTAAAGCATGTGCAAATATCAGAAATTGTAAAAAAATCTTGATTTAACCCAGATATGCCTAAAGGGTAAGTTGAAAATTAAAAATAATCATTTTATTGGAATTGCACTTTATTAATGATACAAAAATTACAAAAACTCAAAAAAAAAATATTTTTTTCCAAAAAATGCAAAATTTCAGCCGTACTACATGTAGTACATTAGGCACATCGACACTTGTAATATAACAATTATTTTTTGGTGTGAAACTGCACAAAACACTTAACATGCACCCCGATATCGCACTTTGAACATCTTGTAGTGGTTCTTTGGTGACAATGACCACATCGGGTTTGTTTTTCTTGAGAAATGACAAGGTGGTCCAGACGGTCATAACGTAGATCATTGTCTCGGGAGCTACTTGCATGTCCTTTTTGATAAGACAAACTTTTTTTATTCTGAACAAGTATTGTACAAGCAATTCTCCTTTCGAAACTCAGCTGGTCCAAATCTCCTCCACTTCGGCGATGTAAATGCCAAGCGTTCTGGATTGCCATATCAATGGAGTGCATCAGCAAAGGAATATACCATTTTTTCCCCCGAATAGAAATTCGATACAAACTGATATTTTGATCAGATCGATCGACCCCTCCCATATTGGCATTGTACATGTGGATGAGATGAGGCTGCTCCACCTGGATATTCTTTTTTTCCTTCTGTGAATAACGTTTGACCATGTGGATCGGTGCAACTCCCGCAAAGTTCGAACAGAGACAAACCACACTATTATCGTGCCACTTTATTGCAATCAAATTCTGATCACTGATTTTCGCGTAATCGTAACTCCCTCGGCTCTTTTTCTTCATATCCTTTGACTCCACCAGTGAGACTCCCCTCAATCGGTTTTCTCTCACCGTACCGGTAGCGTAAAAATTCAGTGCTGTCAACTCTTCTATCAGAGGAATTGAAGTGAAGAAATTATCGAAGAAAAGGTGAAACTTCATCTCTGGCCATTTTTTGCGCAGAGCTTGAGCATACTCCAAGACCACTCCTGCACCAACTCCAAGATCTTTATACGTTTCACTAATGTTTGTTGAAGCTCCCTGATACGGTTCAAACCAGTTCAAATAACCCAACCTGGTAGTCCCAACCCACAACTTGTAGCCATATCGTATAGGTTTTCCATGAATATACTGCTTGCACCCATGACGTCCATAGTATGGGACCATAGCTTCATCGATTGAGTGCATCTCCTCTGGAGGCGAATGCTCCATGAATTTTTCATTCAACAGTGTGAAAATCGGCCGCACTTTTGTGAACTTGTCGCGTTGCTCAAGCTGCTGATTGTCACAGACATGAAGATTTGAGAGCAAATACTCGAATCTGTCTCTTGAGATAGCTTCCGAAACCATGTCATTGTGACCATCTTTGTTGCGTTCCCAGAACATCCTTCGTCTTGGCACTTGTACATATCCACTAAGGATCAGAACTCCGATGAAAGCCTTGACTTCATGGCTTTCTATGTTTGGTCTCCGGTTCTTTTGTTGAGCGTACTTATTGCTAAAGTATGCAATAGTGTCTATTACTTTCTCATCAAAAAACTTTGAAAAAAGTTCCAAAGGACTCTCTAGATTCGGCACGTTATAATTATTGTCAAAGTTTGTTGTAATCGGAGCCAAATCTTCTACGACCCAATCGTAATGCTTCTTTTGTTTCGCAGGTGGTTTTGTTTGTTTCTGTTTGTTTATCGGTACGTTTGTTCGCAGTTGGGATAAGGGTAAATTGTCATCCGATGAAAAATCGCTGTCGTGGTCATCGTCTTGAAAGATAATTTCTGCAGGAGCCTTCAGTTGGTTTGCGGGTAGATTATCAATGGTGAGATCATCTTCACCTCCAGAATCTTCATCCGTTACATCAGCTGCTGCATTGTCAGGTGGAAATATCATGATTTTGTCGACTCTACGGACATTTTCATCATCGTCCTCTAACATTGCAAGAGCTTCATGAAGCGAGAACCCCCTATAATTAAATGATATTTGTAGACACATATTTTCCTAATGTACTATATTTAGTACACCCCTTTTCCAGCCCCAAAAATTACCACAGATTTTGAAAATAACTTGAATGTTTGAATGTCGACTGCTAACATCACTATTTGAGGTTATGTTTTTCACTGAACGAAATTTTTATAGTTTTTTATTTATTTGCAATCAACTTACCTTGCGAAGCGGATGTTGAGATCGTCCATTTCTATTTATTGGCTGACTTTGAAGCGGAACAAAACACAAACGAGGTTTGAAAAGTCAATTGAATGCTGACACCCGCGTTGTCTCGTGTATACTGAATGGTTTCATGCATCTGCAAATGTTGCAGCCACTCCGCCACCGTGCAGGCTGAGACTTGTTTGGCCGTACCACATATAGTACATTAGGCATATCTGGGTTAAGAAAGCAAGAATAGAGTAAATGTAAATATTGGAAATGTTAATTTAAAATCAAGGTAAAGCATAATCTACTCTCTTATGATACGTTTATACAATACATTCTATATGTATAATAAATTTAAATATGGCAGCATTGAATCCAAGTGCATGCCGTTGAATCTGACTTATATATCGTCTACAGTTAAAACAAAGTCAGAAAACAAAAAATCGTTCTAAATTGTATATTGGATATCAATTTATAAAATATTTATCGGTGCTTTACGAGTTTTCAGAAATATTGAAGAAGTCTCATATTCTAGGTTTATAACTACTACTCAAACTCAATCAGCAAAATGATTTCTAAAAGCTGCTCTGTTATACCTGAAGAGTTTTTTGTCGAAGAAGATATTTCATCTGCTTGAAACCTATTGATTTTCTTATTTTTTTATGAATTAAAATACATATTATGTATTTATTAATGCAGGGTAATGATGTATATTTCAGGTGTAACACTCTTTAACGTTATGGTATAGAGGTTGTATCATGTTATAGCACATTGTTACGACCCAAAAATGCAGTATTCCGAGTTTGTAATACCCAATCCGATAAAAACATTGTTTTCCACCCTTTCTTTCGAGCATATAAGGGTGTGTCTGTTGTAAATCCAAATGTGGCCGTTTCCTCAGCACTACAAGAACGTAAAACAATAAAAGGATTGGATGGCTGAATTATTCCGCTGCGAAAGCTGCCTATATCTACTTCAACTGCACTTTTCCACATTAAGAGCCTTAAGCGAATTTATTGAGGAAATCTTGCAAAGTTTGCATCTCCACGCTCGAGCGACTTCCTTTAAAATTTTAAAAAGTTACAAATTCCATTTATAATATTACAGAGAACTATCTTCTGTTAAGACTAATAATTATCGGATTGCCCTAATGTAACAGAAACTATAAATAGTCTAGAGATAGGTAGTACCAAGCGGCGAAGTATCCCTTCTTATTGGTAGTAGTTTGTCCTAGTTTCTAACTACGGACTCGTCAATCCCCCGATGCTTACTCAATGCCATCTTATCATTCCCTGTAGCCTATAAAGCGAGAGCTCGAAGTTTCAGGGCCTAAATATAGATACATCTACCACCGAAGCATTTTGACATTTTACGCCAAAAAGAGAAATAAGCATCCCATTCGAGCTGTCGCTGTGTAAGAGTAATTGCCTTGAATTGGCTCCAAAAATTATTTCTTGAAATTCTTAGCTGCAATTTTTCGATAACTGCCTTAGTTGTTTAACAGTGCATTAAAACTTTCGCGCACTGAAAACCATCACTCTTACATAGGACAGAAAGCACGCATCCTCAGGTTACTGGAGCTGCAAATCTGTAATTGTTTGTAGTTGTTATTGATTTGCCAGGTCAATAACTAGAAGTTTCAACTTGATTAGAGTTCAAAGAGAGTATTCCACAAAGGAAAACTAATATTAGAGGAGCTCTGTACAATGTGATGGCAGTAAAGAATAATTTATAATATCTTTTGGCCACCACTGGCATTGTGCAATCGAGTTAAACCATGGTTTTGAACAGCGTTTTCAGCTCAGTAGTTGACAACGTCTTTTATAATTTAAATTTTGTAAATGGAAATCAGTTTTGCTCATGTTTCATTAAATAGTAGAATCATCAAGTACATAATCACAAGAGGCTCAGCCACAGCAATCTTCGCCTTATGCGCGAAAAACGACTATTTCCTAGAGGGCAGCCACCTAACTAACAGCCGACAAATGAAATCTGCTAGAAACCAGAACAATTTTACAGATTTCTAACTCTTGCTGATTCAACAGTGTTGTCGGATCAGCAAACATAAATGCCTTGCGAAAATTGTAAGTTTAAACATGCGGGTATAATTAATTTAGTTGACAGTCGTATTTTCAAATCGGCGGTACAGTGTCCTACCAAATTTACAGCATGCGACATAGCTTTGTCATTATCTTACATTCTGACAACACCGCTAAAATGTTTTGGTGTACATGAACCTCAATGAGATAAATAAATGCATTTGTAGCACCCTCCAACCAAGTTTACCTTATGGAATAATTTTGCAATAATACATATAAGCATTTCAGAGTCATAAGGCTGAACCTATTTCTTTACTGTATTGTAGAATATCCATTATTTGAGTTTTGTTAAATGTTTAGTGCTATGGCTACAAAGACCACGTTGACCAAAGGGTTTTCCTTAATATACGTACAGTTAAATGTGAAATCAAATATTGATTAGTACAACGAGATCCATTGAAATTCAAACCTGAAATTTTCTATGATAAAACTCACAATGAAATAGCCTATTTAACAGCAGAGCATCATATATGCTTAATCACAAAAAGGGACTGCATTAGCAAACATTAAAATAAAAAGCTATCTTGTCTCCTTCCAACATCCTCAAAATTAAACATTTTATACAGCAATAACTACACATTATAATTCAGATATCAGTACATTATAATACATTTATTATTTCTGCGAGTGCTTATGTCAATAGTCTTTTATGAGTTTTTTTTAATAGTATATTGTGGAACTAGTAGGACACTCTCCAGTGTCGGACGAGAAGTCCACTTTTCCTACGGTTACACATACTAGTCTTTGTCCGATCGAAATAAAACCAAAATTAATCAATTACGTTAGATTACGCTACGTTCTTGCTAGCCTAGGCCGGGAAAGTACTTTTCGGCCAAGACCAAAAAGTTATTCAACGACTGTTATTTCTTGTCATCTCTGCAATGAATTAATTTGCATCCTTTTACCGTTTGGCGTCTAGCAACGACGTAAACTTGCCAAAATATCTTTTTACGGACTGAAGTCAGACGGTCTCTTGTGTACGTTCTGTGACAAGAATCTCAATCGAGGCTAGGGCTATGTACTTCATTTATAAACCCCGCCAACAACATTTTCGCTTCACTGTAACGACTTTTAATTACAAACTTCACTTTCTTATTTCCTATCGGCACAAAAGCTTTCCCTATGGTGTGGTCAACGCCTTGAGTTACAGTGCTGTTTGACATTTCAATCCTTATCAATCTCCTTAGGAAAGTGGGCGATACGTTGAGTCCTTATATCTTAACAGTGACACCATCCACACCCGCAGGTCGTTCCTTACATAAAAGATATTATTATCTTTGATCTGGGTCTGCTTTGTTTTCTGTATTCCGTGAATTTGTACTCTTTTTTTTAATAAATCGATGATACAATTAAGTATGGCACTAAGGCTCTACTACACGAACACTTATGATAGTCATTTACCTCTCTTTAATTTTGACGGGCAATTGACGGAATAACTCTAATAATAAACGAGATAATAAAGAAGGCAGCTCTTGATTATGAAACAGGAAGCGACAGAATAGTCTCAGTCAAACTTCAAGCTCAACATCAATCAAATGTATGCTCCAACGTCGTCGTCGACCCAAGAAGAGCTTCAGAACTTTTGTGGGACACTAAGTGAAATAGTCTCCAAGCGGAGGGATACTGATATTGCCTATGCATATCAAACACACACTCTCAACACCACCAACGTCGCCTGATGGCGATCTTCAGGCGAGCACACCAGAGACCAAATAAAAGACTTTGAAACATACTCGGGAATGGATTGTGTAAGAGACCATTAATGCCTTGGTAGCTGAAGTTAGAAAATTTAGAAAGTATCCTTAAATAATACGTATAATCATAAATGCTAGCCAGAAAACAACAATAGGTATAGCGACAAAGTATTTAGAGCCCAACCATGGGTACTTATCGAAATCCATAAGACATTAAAGAGATCACACCGGCCTTACGAAACCTTATCTGAAAATGAATACCATAATATCGTAATTCTAGAGGAAGCAAATGCACTAAAGGAACCGTTAATCCTGAATTCGAACACTGCAGAAATAGTAAAAGCATCCGAAAAATGTGGTATCAGATCCGCAATAAAATGTAAAGCACGTGCGTTTTTCCAACTAATCCAATATTTATTTCACTACACCAAAGGGGACCAAACATATATTGAAATTATCAAAACACCACGCTAGTGAACCACGTAGGAAATGTGTCACGGCCCAAACTGGCGTTAGATCAGGCACGGCATTGGGAGGCCAACGGTACAAAAGGCTGCTGTTGGCTCGCGACTATCTCAGCGTGGGGGGGGCAGATTTAACAGATTTCGATAGCTTGGCTATAGTATACAGCCGATCAAAATACATCGGCAATACCTGTTTAGTTGGGCAGTTCCTGTAAGGCGGCTATCACTTGGAGAAGAGGGGATTCTTACCTGATGGTCATATGTATGTCAAATCAGCACACAAGTCTCTTGCCAGCAGCTTCCTTTACATAAGGGCATTCATCTGAAATAATTCGCTTGAAGAGCGCTCTTTTATTGAGCTGAACTTCGCCTTCATTAAGTTGCTTATCGCTATTGTCAATTGCACTCATATATAAATAGTAGCAACATGTTTATTATGCAATAAACAAAACATTACCCAAGCGGCAAAGTGATGGTTAATAAATTTTGGAGCTTATAAAGGCAATCTACGTAACTCAAATGAGCGCTTTACGGATTCCAGAACACAAGAGAATACTCGCTATAACAAGAAGTAAACGTTGTATACCATCAGCTGTTCACTTGTAGGTGGTAGTGTAACGCCTCGTTTCAATAGCGCGTTCTAGCAACTATTATCTTAGGGACCGCCTAATATTTAAATAATGTGGTAAAGGAATTCAGGTTTATCGCATAAAGTGCCTTATGTTAAAGATAAGGCACCTACAAAGCTTTTCTGGTCGAAGCGCTCTTGCTTGGGTTTTTCTGAGTAGGCTCGGTAGCAAATAGTCGAATTTCTCGATTATTGATTTTTCACTAAGCGCCTTTGCCAGATCTGAAATTCAAGGAGCAGGCCGAAACCGCCCTTGTTTAAACAAACGAAAACCGCCAGCGGCGTTGTTTTCTTCACAAACGGCCGTAAACAGCTTTGGTAAGAATGCCTCTTCTAGTTAAATTTTTCATACTAATTTCAATGTTTAGGCCAGTTCCCATGCGGCCTTCTTAAGGTTATTCTACATTTACTCAAAGAATAACCGGGCCCATTTTTCGCTTTGACGTGCAAGCTCTCTGGAAATTCCAGAATGCCCTAGGCCGCTTTTGCCGCAGTTAGCTGCTCTCATTGCTCGGTGCGTCTTGATTCTACGAAATGATGCAGCCAAATCCTGCTTAGAAGTCCTTTTTGTCAAGGTGCAACGTACCAGGATCTTCCCCTGCACGATCACTGGACATAACAACAAATCAGAATGTAGGTACATGCATTTTTCAGCGTTTCTATCGACAAGGGCAGTTGCCACAACTATAATCAGTTCTTGCTGAGGCCTTAGATATTCAAACTGAAACGTGTTTAATTACCCCTTTTAATGAATCGATTTATAACGCTAAAAGCGTGAGTGATTAATTGTTTCCAAATTTCTGAAATACGTATGTACCCAAAACTCACTTCCGCCGCGTCCGTTGGACGTTGTGCCACGTATCAAGTGCGATACTCCTAGGTGGCTACTCTGAGTTGTAACCCCGAGCTATTAATTAGCATATTTTGTGACTAAAATGCTTGGAAGTTTATTCCTATTTATGGTTTATTTATTTGTTAGGCAATTGTCCTACAAATCTTCAGTTGCTGTCACTTTAGCCTTCATGGCTTATGTATATAATTGATAAGTTACTGCGATTATTTGGGTTTGATTAAATGTCCATATTGCTGATAATACTTTGTGTTCTTTCCGCAACCATTTCACCTGTACAATTTATATACGTATGCAGCGAAAATAGGTGGTGTGTTATTTATTAGCTGGGTTTGTTTTTATGTTGTGAGTAATGACAAGGCGCCAACATTTTCATTATTCTACTGTTCAATTTTAAAGCCTGAAGAATTTTTTGCCTATTCTTTACTCAAGCCATATTCTACCGAGAGTTCATAAGCTAGCCCAGGCCGTGTCCACCCTTCGTCTAAGGGAGCGGTACAGTAGCTGGTACCGTTAAACAAGCGGCGGTTGTTCTCCGAGATAACAAGGTGATTTGCTACTCGCTCAAGCCTAACACTGTTACACACATTTACTGTGAAGATTGGTGGTGATAAAACAAAAAAATCTGGTGTGATACACGCACACAACTTCCTTTTACAGTGATCTTATAATTAGCCAAAAATTTGATTTTAAATTTTTAAGCATTTGTCAAGAATTTTAAAAAATTGCAAATTCTACAAAAACGCTACAAAATAAAGCATTAAATCAAGAGACAAATTTTCTCTAAAATTTTAAGCTGAATTAAAAAATGTAATAATATACCGGGTGTTCTACTTAAAATAGGAGTTAATACAAAAAATATTAAAAAAACAAAAGAAACCCATTTTAGAAGTATTCAAATGAAAAATCACCTATCTCGCATCAATACACATTAAAAATTTAATAAAAATGTAAAGTTTGAAAAAAATCGTTAGAGCCGTTTTTGCAAACATCGAAAGAAACTGAAAAATCACAAGAGTAAACACCTACTTCCGGTTATGCGATATTCTTCAAAAGCTTGCTGTCTCATTTCCATAGTACACAAAACTTACATATGAAGTTTCAACGCCATACCTCTTTTCGATTTTTGGGATATTCTGTTCACAGACACACAAACAGACAGACAGACCAATGAACAAAAACACGTTTTCTGGGTTCAGGGGACTCTAAAACGTGAAGATCTGTTGAAAAATCAATTTTGAATTTTTGGGGTGAATCCAATACTTGCTTTATTGTAAAAGGAAGTAAAAAAGACCAACCGGAAGAATCCTTAGCAAAAGGCAGGGAATAGCAGTTAATTGAGTTTGCCAGATCTAACCCTGTGTTAAGCTATAAATCAAAACAAACGGACGGAAACTAAATTCTACTGGACTGTGCGTTTCACAACGGCGTATGACAGTAACGGGCTGCTAGAGCCGTAAATGTTACACACAATTCGCGCCACGAAAATTGCACTGTATAAATGTACATAGATATGTTGTTCTTGACAAGGGTGCCAGCTGGTACATGAACTCGGCCAGAGTAAATACTTTTAGAGATTATCACGATATCCAGAAGGAGTAGCACGGGATTTCAGTTTTTGGAGGCGTGTAAATTCAGCGTAAAAGCACGAAACGATGCTGCATCACATATCTTGATGGGTGTACAGATAATAGGGAGAGAATGCGAAAATCCAGCGTAGCTGTTATCTAATAATTTGAAATTCGCACTTCTAGCGTCCTAAAATGGAACATAAATGGACGCACGTTTTTACTCCTCGGACTCGTCCTTTATTCGTGCCTTAAAATGATGCACCGTGTCGTATCTCGAGATGACGTACTTCCGTCAAAAGCGTTGGTTGGCCTCGCGTTACAATAATCGGTCTTAAGGCTTAAGACGTGAGGAATCTTCTGGACGGCCAAAATACCACGGTTTTCTTCGAACCGCATACGCTCTGTATCGACTGGATCGGAAACTATTATCAGCGATCGACAAGAATCTATCTGCGATATAGAATTCCTATAAAGAGGCGGTAACTTATAGGAGACCGCAAATGGTGGCGCTAGCTGTAGTAACTGCGGAATTTGTGAAGTACTTAGCAAATATTATACGATACATATTATAGTGTGCTACATATACCCTCAGAGCAAGCAGGATTCGTACCAGAATTATGGACAAAAGATCAAATAACAAACGCGATGTAGATGGTAGCGAAATGCTATTAATTTAGTGTTCGTCCTAAACACCTGTTCCTTGGACTGTCCTAACGCTGTCGATAATGTCAAGTGAAACCATCTATGATAAATAATGAAGAAAACGGAAATACGAAGTTACTCAATGCAGCTAATAAAATCATTATCTACAAATAGCATCAGCGGTTCAATCCCTTTAAGGTTGACAAAGATGTCGCACATGAGTAGTTTTGTGATCGCTCCTTGTGCACATCAATATGGAGTGGACTCTTTAGAAAGGCTACAGAAAATTAGGAAAGATAGAAGGGATGACGATACAAAAGTTCTGGCTAACTCAGGGGAAGAAAGGAAGAATTCCTTCATCGTATCGCCACTTTTGGCTTAGATTCATGGACTATAAATGTTGCATGTCACGGATAACTGGAGGCGGTAGAGATGAAATGCTATCGGAAAATTTTAAGAATCTCATGGGTAGCAAGAAGAATAAATATTTACTATATAAAATAACAAAGAATTGGCACTATCGCATGTCTACTTCCATCTATTCAAAGAAAAATATTGAGGTGTTTTGACTCATATCGTCAGACGAGATGACATTAAGACACTTGTCGTCCAGAGGAAGGTGGATGAATTTCCGTAAAGACTTTGACAAACCTGTCGCATGGAACTGTGGTGCGCATGGAAAGATGTTGGATATCGAACAATGACCAAGAAGAGAAAAAAGAATGCAAAATAATATAACTTCTTCATTTCTTTTAATATACCATATTCATTTAGTTTTATTAATAAGAATAGAGACATCTAAAATATCACCAACATCTTACCGAAAAACCTCTTAGTGTACGATAGTGAAACACGAGTTAAGCAACGCTCTTTCTGGTCAAAACTTGGATGGGAGTTCTACGACTGCTTCTCTCGGCGCCTCGTGGTACGGCTTCCACGTAAATAGTTGGTCCGGATGTCATAATAACATCATGACAGTCGTTAGTGGAGTTGGAAGTCTCCATAAAATGTACATCGACGCCTATAATTGGCCTAACGGCTGTTGGTTGAGGACGAAATAAATAAATAAAGTAAATGAGATTTTATTTGTATGATATCATTTCAAAGTATTAGATCTACCTCTGTACGTAAATGGCAGTATGCAAATTATTCTTGCTATTTTCAAAGATATAACTATGATTTTACCTTTGTTCAGTGTTAATTTAGAGAAATGGCTTTATATACATATGAATTCATGAGTAATAAGACTTATTCTTCTTAACATAGAATTTCGGCTTAGACCGCGTAGTATTTGTATATGAACACCCAGCATTTTCTGCGCAATGAGACTTTCACTCTGATGATGCAAGCTGCAAAGTCTCGCGAAACGTTAGTGAATATGGAAGCACAAACAGCAAAACGGCCAAATCTGCCTCGTTCTGGAGATACTCAAACAACACGACCCACCAAAGAGCATGGCTATCGCGCGGGTTTTTGCTCGAATCAAAATGCTGGGTGTTCATATACAAATACTACGCGGTCTAAGCAGAAATTCTATGTTAAGAAGAATAATTTGAGTAACAGCGAAAGCCTCAAACAGTATATAAGTAATAAGACTATTATTATTTGTTTATTAAAATAAATACATCTTTTTGAGTAAAACTAGTAGGAATTATCATATTATAGAAACACCCGTCATTAAATATTCATTTAATTACTTCTCTAAAATACTTAACTTTCCTATTGATATGCAAAAGTTATGCAACTCTAAAAAATCTTATATTTACATTTCTGGGGGTTAATTACTATATTATTCTGTATGTATTGCTAAATGAAGCAACGCGGACTACACAAAAACTTCCTTAAAAATTTAAAGTAGGGAGAACAACTGGTTACCACTATTCGAAATCCAGGTAGTAAGCCAAGTCCGCGATGCTATCGAGCGTTCGAAAGAGGAAGCAATAAAACTACAAAGCAAGCCATTATCGGGACTCGCCAAGGAACAAACTGCTTAAAAGGAAAGGAAAGTGGAAACTTTTAGACAAGAGCAACCGAATTGGAAGTCCCAAGCATGCAAATTTATATTAATGAGTTTAGAAAGAACACTTCAGATAATCACGAGTTTGCAACCCCACGCCCGAAGCGCCTTTCGAATTTAAAATTCGTTTTTGCAAAAGGGTCAGAATGTCAATATTAGACTAAAGGTCAATAGGATGCGTTCAGACTGACCTATTCGTAAAATGGCTTCAAATGGTTTTAGATTTCCTGACCCACGCTTTTAACAAGGGAAGTTTCAAGAAGGCGAAGAAAACATCACTCAAAAAAGAAAAGAAAATCAGTTTTAAATTTAACTTTCTAATATGGATAACTCAATATAAAAATACTTAAAATGACAGAGTAATTCATGTAATTTCATTATACTCAAAGTGATTAATATTTAAGGGCAATATTAGTATATTCAATATTTACAACACTAAATCCTCAACAGGGCTTTTTTCGGGCTGCATTTCACATTGTAAATAAATTTCCTAATTTAACGTTTTGTTGTAGTAATGCTGAAAGTATTCTTCAAGCTGCTCGGATATCATGAGCAGAGTCATTAGATTATCAAACCTCCTCTATTAGTTGCTAAAGGCACGCTCAATTAGTCCTAACGAGAGCAAAATGTTTTCGGGTGTATAACTTTACGACCAGTTCCTTTTACGACTGTATAGTTACATGAATTTCTGAGAGAGATCTTCTGGCAACTGAAAACCCTGGAAACCGGAACCATATTTGCTTCCATAATGGTAGAGAAGTTTCCCCGTGGGGAGAGCTAATTAAAAATTAGGATTAATTTATTCTGGATCTATGCAATGTGACTTTGAATAATATTGTATGGTATATTTCCACTTAAAAAATTTAAAATAATCTAGAAGCTATTTTAGACTGACTGTAGGCTGCAGTTACATATTATTCGTCTATGTAACCTTCTACAACTTGCTTCGTATTGCCTATTCACATGAAGTTTTGGACAGTTTTACACAACTTCACCACTAAGAAACTTGGATATAGTACTTAGTTTATATTTATTTTACTAATAATTTCCTGACATAATCGCAGACGTTGCTCTAGACGCTCACATATGAGGTATGCAAAAGCAGTATCGCAATTTACGTTTACTCCTCTGAATGCCTAGAATGTAGTGCGAGCATGAGCATTCAAACGCAATTTACATAATTCCACAAGCATTCCGTAATATGGTGCAAATATGCGATAGATATAGAGGTAATTCCTAAAATTGTATACATAATTATTAGATCCCGCTCCAACAGAGTTTTAGCTAGTTCATTGATACTCATTTCCGCGTAACATATGGAATGTTCAACGATCGATTTAGCCATGCAATTTAATCACTTGTAGTTGCTATACAGTGTAGTTCTAGTTGATTAGTTCACACACTTCCAATTAATTCATCTGCCGTTTGCCATTTGTGTTGATTAAAATGGTTTTCTCAAAAGAACACGAGATTATTCTTTATTGAATTATATTCCCGAATTGGAGATAGAAAAATATAGTAAATGGTGAAGATCTCAACCTGTATTAATGAACTAAGAGAAAAATTCTTATTATTAAAATAAAAGGGTAACAGTTGATTACATTGTTTATGGTACATGGCAGACGTGAATTTGAAAATCCTTTGTCCGCAAATGCTTGTGATTACACTGTATTTGTATATCATACATTTCTTTGAATTAACAGCTAAGAGATACGAATACATGGCATAATATTGTAAATTCTATTTTAGAATCCCACTATGTTAAGCTTCTTCCATATGCATATTTAATTAGAAATTTTCTTTAGCAACAACGATTATTAATAATCGGTATTTATTTACCGGAAAATGTTCACTTACTGTAATTTTGACCGTAAAAGTTTAGTATTTAAATAATTTTTTTGTTATTATTTTTAGACAAAATTTTTCTTTACTTTTTTTCATTCTTTATGGAAATATATGAGATCATAAAAAAATTCCTGTAGAAATATTTGAAAAAAATATTCCGCAGCAATTTTTTTGGAGCAAAAGCATATGTCCATGCCTCCAAGAAAAAAATTCCTCCCCCTTCGGAGTCGGGTTTTTTCTGTGGGCATGCACTGAAGCTCTTTTTTTAAATAACGGCTATGGTTATACATGGATTAATTAGAATAAAACGCTCCATTTTGGAAATTGCTTCTACTCACTAGAAAAGATCCCATGATAAGCAATTCATGAACGCTTCGTTAGGAAGATACAACCTTTTTAATTGATAAAAAGTGAGCAAATTTTCGCTTATAATAAACAAGTTGACTTATGATATCAAAACGAAATATTTCAATAAATGTGCTAATGAAATCTAATATGTTATTGGGGTCACACTTCGCATAAACTTTCCTAGAGATAGTAATCCTGGGGATACTTGTTACCCAGGAAAACTGATTTACAACCAGTGACAAAATAAAAGATGCTTCAGTGGGACATATACATATATACAGCTCAACAGGCCTTCGAGGCCTATGGCTTAAATCTTCTCTAGTATTTTCTTCCAGCGTTTTTCTGTATGGCTAGCTCTCGCCATATTTCGATTTCTAAGGTAAGTAGATCTTCCTTACACGCCTCCAGCCCATTTCTTCCTTGGGCGGCCTCTTCTTTTCCGAACTCTACCTCTCACCATTATTACTTTCGCCCACCTGTTCATAGGTATCCGTGTCACATGTCTCAACCATCTCAATCTGGTAGTTCTGACTGTTTGGCTTATAGTGGTTTTTTTGCATAGTTGCATAGTTTCAGCATTTGTTCTCCTC
Source organism: Agriotes lineatus (assembly GCA_940337035.1). Lineage (NCBI taxonomy): Eukaryota > Metazoa > Arthropoda > Insecta > Coleoptera > Elateridae > Agriotes > Agriotes lineatus. Next base: position 30,860 of record CALNHX010008491.1, on the reverse strand, counting down.
CTCCATTCATTTCCTTACACCTTGACTACTCCGAAAATTTTCCTCAGTACTTTGCATTCCCAAACGTTTAGTTTTTCTTCCTCTTTTTTGTTCATCACACAGCTTTCAAACCCATACAGTACCATGGATTGGATTACTGTACGGTATTTGCCTCTCGTGAGATTTCTTTAGATTTCAACAAGTTGAACGTGGCCCACACAGTTTTACTTCCTTTTGCCATTCTCTTCTGCATTTCCATTACCTCTCCACTTCTACAAGTTATCGTAACCCCTAGGAATTCAAATTCTTTGACTCTTTCGAAGCAGTATACTTTACTTTCTTCCGTTGTTATTGCAATTTGTGATTGTTCATTATTTAAATTGTGTCCCATCTCCAAGTAATTTGTTTTCTCCTCATTTAACAAGAGTCCGTATACTTTTGCTTTCTTTTCAAAAAGTTTGAATGTTTTTGTGAGCTCTGCCTGCGTTCTGGACTATATGGCCAGCATAGGCTAAAACTTGGTTTTTACTGTTGTAAATTATCCCTTGCGTTCTTATTCCCGTCTCCCTGAGTATTTTTTCTAGAAGTAGGTTAAAAAGTGCTGTTGATATAAGATCCCTTTGCTTCAGTCTCTTTTTAAATATACATTTTTCTGAAAGGCTTCCTTCCACCGCTACCCTGTTTTCTGTTTTCTCCAAAGTAATTTCCACCAATTTAATAATTTTCGTTGGTATTTGTAGTGATCTTATTGCTTGGTACAACGGTCTTTTTATGACCGAGTCATAGGCCTGTTTAAAAATCATGTTGAAATCAAGTTGTTCGTAGGAATTATTTTGTATCATTTTTACCACTTAAATTTGGTCACTAGTACACCTGCCTTTTTAATCCCCCTTGATACTTTCCTACGTCTTGGTTTACATATTTGTCAAGTTTGGTTCTTATAATTCCCCCAAGGACCTCATAAGTTACGTTCAGCAATACAATGCCTCTGTAATCTGCACATAATGTTTTATCCCATTTTTTTAAATAGGACAACTGGCTGCCTCTTTCCATCTATCAAGCATTTCCCCTTTCTGTCAGATGTTTCTTATTAGCCAGCATATCCTCTTAATTAGGGTCTCCCCTCCTTGCTTGATTATCTCTGCAGGTATGCTATTTCGTATTGCACTGTTATTATTCTTCAAGATGTCTACTATTTTTTATTTCTTCATTTGTCAGCGTTTCCACTACTTGGTCTTGTACATTACCAATTTGCTTCTCTTCATTTCCCTCTTGCTCGTTTTCGTAATCCAGCAAATCACTAAAGTGCTCCCTCCACCTGATTAGTTTACCATTTTTATCCCTATTAACTCTCCTTTATGTTCCTGTAATTCAGTGGGATATGAGCGAGGCTTTATTCTAAAATCGTATGTGTTGACGTATAATAGTGGAATTGGAAAATTCATCTTGATTATTACGCCCCACCTAGTCAATTGAATCATGGACTTGGATCTTGCTCTAAGTTTATAGTTCACCTTATTCTTGTAGATCGGATATGTTAAACCTTATAATACGCGAGATCCATTGCGCTTGATAACTGAAAATCAAACAGTAATTTAAATAACATTCATAATAGTACAAAGTGTTCACATTGTTATTATCGTGCTGGTTTAGGTGTTGTATTGTATTTATTAATTTAAATTTTTAGTGGAATAAATTACTCTGTCTCATTGGTTGGGTCTCTATATCCTATTTGTTATTCGAATATATAAATGTATTTTATAATATATTGGCCTAATTACATAAATTGTTATGGTTTCATTGAATGCGCTCGTTTTCTAAGCCGTCTATTTAGCCGGCAGGATAACTTTGTACGGGATTTTTTAAATTATGGGAATTTTATTAATATCAACTTATAGTGACCTAACCTCATATTTATCATCCATTGCAAAATGTTAGTAGACTTAGGGCCGGTTGCAGAAAGCAATGTTAAGTCTCGTGTTAGCTAACATCGCGTCAAAGTGAACAAAATCGCATCAAATTTTGTTTACTAATGTATTAGTTGCCATAAGCATTTGAGATTTGATTCGTTTTTGTTCATTTTGACGCAATGTTAGCTAACACGAGACTTAACATTGCTTTCTGCAACCGGCCCTTAGCTTTTAAGAATTACATCTGTTATAATTTAGTGATGCGTCGCCTAGGTGATTTAACGTAAGTAAACAACGCCACGGTGAACACAACACACAATTATAAGGGAAAAGTACAATTTACCTTGAAATCCTGCTTCTGCGTCGAATGTTTAGGCCTGTATATGCCTACCAGCAACTCGCTCGAAGACTGGGCCCTATTTCTTACGGTTATCCTGCCTTGCAAGCCTCCTGAAACTTGCCAATAAGACGCGTGTAGGATGCTCTCTGCTCCTGGTTGCGGTATCTGCTTTAGGCTCACAGATATGGCTCCGTTGTAATGCACGAAGGCTGGTGCCGTCTCTAGGCTTGTATTGCCTTTGCTTCTTATATTACATCTGCAACTAATCACCAACAAAGCACCAAAAATAAGATGCCAGACACCTTTATCACCTGCAGAGGAACAATAGCAAACCCCCTGCAGCCTTTCCACAACACCGAACTAACTTGAAACACTTTATTAAATTGTATACATCGGGATTTCTTATATCTTTTTATTTAGGCTTTGTGGAAATCCAAACACCCATTGTTTCCTTCTTGTTATTTTAATCTAAGTCAAGGCTTATACTTTTTGATTACAGTTTCAATTTCCAGTCATGACATTTAATGGAATACTTTAATATATTATTTTGCAATGCTTGCATTATTTTAATTCCTGTCATAACTGTATTATTAGATTAAATTGCGTTCAATGCAAAATATCTTTTGCGACCCGACACCGAGAGAGTTTATTATTAGAGCTAAAAAGAGGCTTAAAAATACAGAAGTTGTAGGGTTTTATCCAAACCATTAGAATCGTTTGCTAGATAAAACAAATGAGTATATAAAATACTAAAATAGCACGACATCGGCGTTTTTAAATAAAACACCCTCCATATTTTCAACATTTTCAGAAATCATTTTTTTTTCAATTTCAACTATATATAATAAGTGCACATTTGCTGCAACTGCTTTTGAGATATAAAATGTTTACTCTGCCAGCATTTTATCATTAGCAGAATAGCAGCAAGTTACATCAAACTCATTTTGTTCTACACTTTTAGTAATAACTTTTTCAAATAGGATCGAATATTTTTTGACATTGTTAGTTTAACGTATAAATACAAGGCCTATCGTGTAAACCTAGGCGTTAAGTTATAATTTATATCTAAATGAATGTTTCTAAATCGATTGGAACAAAATAAAGTACGATCAAAAATCAATCTCTTCTAGTATGGCTATGAAAGAACAAATTGCTGCCTTTAAAACTGGCTCTAATATATTTAATTTTTAGGTTAGATTTAAGATTAAGTGTCTATTCGATCGGTGGAAGCTTATTTGTTGGACAATTACATTACTTTTACGTGCAAATTCATTTATTTCAATATAATATTGTAATAAGATGGATAAAAAGAATATTTAATAATACAATTTGACAGTTTGAATTAAATATAAGTATGTAAGTCATTTTCAAAGGCGTTGGTTTGCACTTCCACAGCCATACTAGATGAGATTAATTTTTGATCATACTATATGTTTACCTACTACATATATCTTTTTGGAATCGGGATATCGAGCTCTTCAAATATTTTTAGAGGAGGATTGTAGTAAAAAATCTGATGTTAGTGCTATTTTACTATTTTGCGAAGCTGTTGTAACAGATGGTAGTGGTTCGGATAGCACAAAAACAAAAGATTTTTTGCAACACCTTCTAAATACTACTTACGACATTGTGGCTTTAATCGAAACAGGTTTAAATGTAAAAGTGTTTACTAATGCCGAATTATATGATAAGTCATTCAATGTGTGCAGTACTAATCGTGATTAAAATATCGCAAATAAAACATGTGGGGAGGCGTATTATTAGCAATAGACAAAAAATGTAAGTGGAAATAGATCAATATAAAATTTACTTTTGAAACTTTACTTATTGAATGTGATATTTATGGAAACAAAATTATACTGTGCAATACATACATCGCGCTACGATATACAATAATTGATAAATATACCGAGTTGTATGAAATCTTTGAAAATAATGAATTGTTCTTTGGCAAAAATATAATACTAGGCGATTTCAATATACCCGATTACAAAGGTACATACACCTCTTAGTAGCTGGCAACATGACAACAAAAAGACTTTTGGTATTTTTATGACATCAGTGCCAGTCAATACAATAACATTTTGAATTCCAAAGGGAAAACTTTAGATTTTTTTTTTAGCAACCTGCCAGTTCAGGTGTTGAACGAGTGTTATCTATCCGTTTGTGCCTCTCGATCAACAATATCATCCTGCTCTAATTATAAAGCATAAAACAGACACTTGTAAAAATAACCACACAAATAGTTGCACATTTATATTTGCTTATGTACAATTTATTAGAGAATGTTGATTGGAGTATTATGAAATCGTGTAACAACCCATCTGATGCAGTGAATATTTTTTATGACTCTTTCCCGCATCTCTTATTATCCAATCATATACCATGATTTTCAAAATTAAAGCAATGACATGTTTTTATAGCGGGAAAAATTTTTCCCTTGGGATAATATCAGTTTTTTACTACTTGTATCCGTGGCAACCACCAAATATGTTGTTTTAATCAAGGTTGTATTTCAGAAACGTCATTTAAACTGTCATGTCATTGTAAAATGTCACATTCATTGAATACCGATACAAAATTAACCGATATTTGGGAAACAGTCCACAAAATGTATTTTGGGCGCATGATTTTGCTCGGAAAATGTCTTACTCAAGATTTGTTGTTTTTTGGAAATGTCCCTCGACAAACTAACTTTGACCAATTCGCCTTCGGTTCGGGAATTTGATCAAGTTAGTTTGTCTTGTGACATTGCCAACACAAAAAACTTTCGTAAAACATTTTTAACGGCAAAATCATTTGCCCTTTAATACATTAAAGGATAAAGGTGGACAGTCTGATGTTATTTACACTGATTTCGCTAAGGCTTCCGACAAGGTCAAACACGACATACTTGTACAGAAACTGTATGCATCCGACTGCCACATTAACATGATACATTTTTTCAGTTATTATTTACAAAACAGATACCAATATGTTCAGTTAAATGGAACCGCATCGAAAAAATACCTAACATCGTCAGGAGTACCGCAAGGCAGTAACTTGGGACCACTATTGTTTCTTGTGTTCATAAATGACTTGCCTGCCCTTATTAACTCCTCACAAGTTTTACTATTTGCTGATGATCTCAAAATATTTAGAGAAATTTAAAGCAAACAAGATTGCCAATTACTGCAAAAGGATCTTGATACCGTTGTTAATTGGAGCCAAACCAACGATTTGCTATTTAACGTCAGTAAATGTAAAATTGTGATATTTTCTTTAAAAACTAATTATATAAGCACTAACTACATAATCAATCATACAGATTTGAAACGTGTTCAAAATTGCAAAGACTTGGGAGTGGTTTTTAATTCACGCCTCAAATGGGATGACCATGTGGACAGCATCGTAAAAAGTTCTTTACGACATATAGGTTTTTTGATACGTAATACCATTAAATTTAAAAATATTAAATCGATCAAGCTACTTTATAATTCTATAGTTAGGCCAAAACTGGAATTTGCTAATAAGATATGGAATCCCAGTACTAATTTACATCAACAAAAAATTTAAACTGTTCAGAACAAATATCTTAAGTACCTTTATTATAAAATGTACAATCGTTACCCTGCATATGACGAGTTTCAGAATATTAGACGTGAGGTGCAAGTTTTCAAATTAAGTGAAAGGAGGGAAATATGAGCAGTGTTGTTTATACACAAATTGGTCAACAATAGAATTGACTGCCGTTGGTTAAACTTTACACTCCAGCTGTTGGAGGCAGACATCGTAAAGCATTTTATATACCCTTTTACAGAACGAACATTAGAATGAACTGTTCCTTTATCAAAGTATTATTTATCACAACTCCCTTCTTTTAGAATCAAATTTAAGCATTTTTGACACTTCCATTGGTAATTTAAAAAAAACAGATTAATGAAATTTACAATAAAAAGTACGAGTAGCTGATGGGTTGCTTGTAACTTGTAATTTGTAATATTTGATTGGTAATTTGTAATTTTGTAATCTTTAATTTAATATATATTTCGTAATTTAGTTTTTGGTTCTATTGATAGAATGGTTTTGTATGTACAGTTATTTATACGAGATGCCAAGTGTACTTTAAATAAATAAATAAATTCTTACTGATAAAATTTATCGTGTAATGAACCAATGTCTTTCAAGGGTTGCTTGTACAAGATCTAGGAGTTACTCGGTTTGATTTAACAAAGAAATAATTAATGAAATAAAACCAATAAACAAAACTATAAACATAAAAAACAGATCAGATTACCATCTGCAATAATACAAGTAAAAAAGGGCAGTCTGCAAGTGTAAAATATCTATAGTATATAAAAATGACCTACAGTCAATAGAAAATTAAATTTTAACTAATGTAAATAGCTTCTGGAACTTTAAAATATAAGAAAGATAACCGTAACTGTGGCGGAAAACATAGATACCAAAGTAATTAAATCGCAAACAGCAATGGTGTTGCTAGTAAATTTTCTAGTTTTTTTGGTTCAGGTTTTAATGCTACCTCAACATATAATACACCTAATCTTATTGCACGGACCAATCAGGAGTCCTCAGATATGTTTCCGATTAGCGTTTTGGATTTGAGGATGTTAACAAAAAATTGAAATATCTGACACAAAAGAAATTCATGTGGTCTAGACCAAATACCTCCATTTATCTGTAAATCTTGCCACGATATCCTTAAGGAACCGTTATGTTGAGCAGTTATTATGCACAAAGTTATTCAGCCATATACTCGTAAAACACTTGGTTTTTAACCACGCAAAATTACGACCGTTTGCTAGTAATGCTAATTTACATTTAAATATTTGTTTAATATTTATCGTGTTTTCTAGACTATATCGTAGATAAAATATTGTACGATACACATGCTTAAAGCATCTTTAGTCACTTGCGGGGCTTAAAACGTTAGCCTGAGGAGTTTCTGCAATGCATTTTACATTTGCTATTACATGCTGGTGTGGTATAATTACAAGACATCCAAGAATTCTTAAAACTGCTTTCAAGGACCTGAGGAATGTTCAAATTAACACCCGTAACTGCCTCATGCACCCAGTAACAATCTACAAGGAGTAAATATAAATTTTTGGGGCGCTATAATAACCGCTAGATCACGTTTTAACGCTAAAGTGACACAATTTTGATGATAATGTGTCTAGGAGAGTGGTTTTCGCACATAAATACACCACAGAAAGCGATAGAAGTTAGCCAGAGGAGCTTCTGCATTGCATTTTACATTTGCTATTACGCACTGATCTGGTATAATTATCATACAACTAAAAATGCCTTAAACTGTTTCCGGGGAGTTGTAAACTGTGCATATTAACACCCGTAATTGCTTCTTGCACCCAGTAACGATTCTCAAGGAGTAAATATAAATTTTTGGTAGGCTATAATAACCCTTAAATCACGTTTGAACGCTAAAGAGTCACAACTTTGATGCTACTGTGTCTTAGAGGGTGATTTTTGCACATAAAGAGACAACAGAAAGCGTTAGACGTTTGCCTGAACAGCATCTGCATTGCATTTTACCTTTGCTATTACTTACTGGTCTGGTATAACTACAACACATCCAAGAATTCCTAAAACTGCTTCCCGAGAGTTGAAAATTGTGCAAATTAACACCCGTAACTTCCTCATGCACCCAGTAACAATCTACAAGGAGTAAATATAAATTTTTGGGGCGCTATAATAACCGCTAGATCACGTTTTATGGCAGGTCGCTCAGTCGAGACTGATTTAGTCTATTTTACCGATTATCTAAGCGGTGTTATCGTTGGGGGTGGACAAGTAACATGTGAGCAAATGAAAATGAAATCAAGCTTGGCGTTGAAATATTTGTTTTGTGAATAATATGTTGGTGGCACTGTAAGTCTATGTCAAATTCAAGGTTAGCAGGTTAGCTTTTGCGTCAGTCTGTGTCAAAACTAACGGAAAACCTAACCTGCTAACCTCGAATTCGACATAGACCTGCAGTGCCACCAACCTATTATTCATACAACAAATATTTCAAAGCCAATCTTGATTTCATTTTCATTTGCTCACATGTTAGATGTTGTATACATGGACTTTGCCAAAGGTTTTGACAAGGTAAAACATAATTTATTATTTAAAAAACCTCATTTGGGTTTCGTCTGAAATAACCTAATTTATTTAAATCTTACTTGCAGAATAGATATAGTTTGTTATTTTAATGTAACTACCTAGCAAACATACCCAACTTCCTCGGGTGTTCCACAGGGTAACAACCTGAGGCCAGGTTTCTTTTCTCGTTTCAATAAATGATTGGCCACGCGTTGTAAGCAACTCGAATTATCTTCTGTTTGCTGATGATTTGAAGAGGTTCATTTATATGCGCTTTGTTTGGGTGATCATTTTGCTTTTGAAAAATTTAGACGTTTTCACTTTCTAAGGTGAACTGAAGAACGAATGTGTATACATAATGTGAGATTGCTTTTTAACGAATGATCATTTGATTGAGGCGAAATGGTTTTTAGTTTTGGTATTATGGACTTGTCTACAGCATCACCATTGCTCTCGTATTGGTACTACTAGTGCTTATGATTTGACACAGGTTCGCAATCTTGTACGTTCATTAAATAACAGTGGAATAAAGAAAACGTTAAAAGGTTAATCATTTATATTTTGATCCCTGTAGTTACTTTTTTTACACAAAGAAACATGAAGTTTGAAGGAAATCAAATTTAGCTTTACACGTAGCACAACTAACTGTTTTTTTAATTCTTAATAAAATGGAATTATCCAATAAATAAAGTAACAGTAAGGTTTGTGGCCGCCAATATAGTGATAGTACACATACTGCATTAAAGTAAAGGGGCATCTTATAGCTTGTATATTAACCATTACTGGCAGTTGAACGAAACCCAAGAGTGCAGAACCGATTTTCTGGCGATAATGCTTTCTTGATGCTCTTCGATCGTCTCATCAAAGAAAGCGTGCAATCGAAATAGTCTCTCCCATTTACTGCATTTGCTGAAGCCTTGAAATTCCTCAAGCGGTTAATATTGGTAATTCATTTTTATATAGTCGATACCTTTACGATGACACCTTTTACAACTCATGATGATTGAGAGAGCAGTAAATTTGGTATTTGGTCGGTGGTTTAGATGGGGAGCAATCGTGACGTGAGGTAACACTCAATCAGAAACTGCTTGGCACTAACACAGAAAGGATTTACACACTTAATATTCAAAACTGAATGTTCCTCATTCGCAATTCAGCAGAGCATCAGAGGCGACGCCCTTTCACTGGTCTTAGTTATAAAGTGTACAAAACTTGTTTGCACACATAAATATGTATAATCGTTCCGGTTGTTAAACCTTACTATTTCTGCTTTAGATTGTGCACATGGGAAATTACACCTGCATCTACTCGTAAATACGCAGGCGGAATATAAATTCTCATTTTAAACCTTGCATCGTGGTCGAGATAAATCTAATTTATTGTGACACGTCTTGAAAGTTAGAGTGGCGAAAATTGCTTTTCACGGACATTTAAAAATAATGTAACGGGCTCGAATTTTTGCCGTTGTCGGCGAAGGATTCCGTTTTTGCCAATTGCTCACGGCCCCCGCCATAAATATGTAAAGGGCGAAATGGCAGCACTGCTGAATTTTTAATCCTATTTGTGAGGCCAGTTCGGTGTAATAATAGGCCTTTGAGGTGTGCCTGATTGAGCAATCTGGCGAAGTCGAGGAACGGGAAGTGGGAGCACTCGGTGAGGCATGGCCACAATTAAACCGTGAAGCCTCATCAAGTATCCTGTAAAAGCCTGTAAGTCAACACCCTCAGTGTCCGACAAAAACCCTAAGCTGCAACATTCTGTAAAATCATATGTGATCGATTTATGCGGGATTACATACAACTTTCCGTCTTCCTTGACACGTCTTATTGTGTCACGAAGGGCCACAGATGACACTCGCTTTGTCAGGCTACAAAAACAACTTCAATACGAAAAGAACCTAAAATTGAATCCTATTTTTAAAGTAAAAGGTCTTTTGTGTCAACAAAATGCTGCGATAAGGGAGCGGATTATCATTCGCTTACACCCCCCATTTTTATTCACTGCATGGAATCTCCATATATTGCCTTCCCAATACCACGTGATCATTGATTTTTGTATGAAATTGACGTTATTGGTTACTGGAATCGCCGACAAAATGTGTTAACCGTTCTCGTTTTCGGAAACGTATGAGACTACCTAATGTAATAGGAAAAACTTGGGTATAGAAATACTTTAATTTATTCATGTGAGACTAATAAAGTTACTTCGTCTTCTTCGTGCTTCATGTATTAGCTCTGCATTGTGCTCTTTACAACCAATTTCTTTATACAGTATGACAATAAATATAGGATATCGAAGTTTGCAAACTTAATTTGTTGTGATTAACGACTATCACTTCAATATTTCCAGTGTTGATGCCTATTGTATTGATGTATGACATGGTCCACGTGATGACCACCACCCCTTTGCAAGCATTACTCCAATCACTCTTGAAGATTGCCTACATTGTTTCTAAATAGAGGTTGACGTAAAGTTTGGAAGAACTGTACGATTGCCCTCTTAATTCGTAGTTGCGACTGACTGGGAGATTTTCATTGAAAATGTTGTTTTCCATCGTTCCCATTCTCTAGAAATTTAAATTTAACGTACTTGATACTTGGTCCGTTATTTCTGTCTTGTTCGTATGAACAGTTATAGAGGTTGCAAACAAAATATATTTTGCTCGGTAGTAAGCATCTTGTTTAATACGGTTATTGCATAGTTTTAACGAGAAGGTGTCGACAAAAGATCGGAGTGACACTTGCAGCAATTAACATTTAAATTGCAACTGCTACGATGCTCTTAATTTTGGTATCTTATATTTATTGTCATATTTTATATCCTAAGGTCATCCGTTGTTACAAAATACTTTCTACTAAGGATTTATACTAAAAAAATTTGGATTGCTGTCAGTTGTTAATGACATAAAAATTAACTGAAAAAAAATCAGACCAGCTTAAGTTTTCCTTCTAATTCGATGAGAGCAACAAATATTTATACGTTACAAAATCATGTAGAAAATAAATAGATATATCGTAATACTGAACCAGTAAAAGAAAATACTTAGTAAGGAAAATTACATTAATTCGCAAAAAAACATCGCAGTCGATGGAATTCGAACCTGCTCATCGATGCATTATGGAAACACTGTGACGACAGCACTGACTGTTGACGAACTGCGCCCAATCGCTGAAGATAAACACGTGACAGCCGCAGACACACAGACAGGCAGGTACAGTCCACGTTTATATATAGGGAGATATACCGCCGAGGATTACTTGAGAAGCAAGCAAAAGTACACTTTTACGCTCTCATCTCAAAAATTTCGTTTTACATATTATCACTTGTTCAAAATGCAGCGCTTTAGTTTCAATTAATATTTTCAAATGATTCAAGTTTCTCCTTGATTTATACAATGATTGTATCTGATACCAATACCGAGTATGGTAAATTTAAGCACTAAGCGTCAACCGACTAACTCTGTTAGGGCAGTAACTATATTGCATTCGCAACCTTTCTGGATGAGGGTTGGCCATGGAATTTAGACAGTTTTGGCAGTGTGATTGGTGTTTAAGGAGTTGAATTGTGACTTTAATATTTGACGTTCAATAATTTTATCGTAAGGTTATGTTTTCTATCATTTATCGTTTACGCTGTTGCAAGCGCTTCCGCTGTATCGTAACGCAAAAGATTTTATAAATCTAAATTTTTATTAAACTAATCACATGTTTTTTACTAGTAGCAGAACATTTTTAGAATTTTAACTGTCTTCCTCTGAATTTTAGCGTATTTTTCGACGATATTGGCAACACGTTTTTTATTTTCATGTTATAGTAGGTACCTCGGTTAAACCCTTCTTTACAATAAGCGCCTAACCGAGCTGAAGGAGAAACATGAAGTTAAGCTACTGTTCCGTAGAGTACCTGAAAAATGTTATAATTTCAACCATGCACAGAGGATAAAATATGAACTACCGCACTATGCTGTGCTTTGTTTCGACTGCACTTTCGCTGCATCCACTCAGGGGGTTTGATCTTCTTCAATTTTCTTGTTCACTGGGTATTGCTATATGATTGCTCCGATGTTCCCGTGGTAGTGTACAGGAATAATAGACGCCTCTGTTGCTTAAATAACTCTTTCTGGTTACTTACCTCTAAATTACTGATGACTGCCTGTTTGGCTTGTTTGGCAGCCTTTTTTGTTTGCCACGTTTGCAATAACTACGTTTTTGCTCTTGAATATTTACTGAAATTTTGAACCGAAATGATAGAATTTTTTATTCCACTTCCATTACTTCACTCCGATTCTGACTGTGATTCAGAATCAGATTCTACTAGTGAAATAATGATGGAAGGAATATTTTCAAACGAAAGGTTACCCATATGTTTTGTCCAGTCTGCCCAAATAAGTTCATCACAAAGCTTACAATAATTTTGCCACATGTCTGGTGAACATTTTAAAAGATCTTCAGACCATAAATTTGTAACCCTATCCTTAGATGGTGGCCGCGAATTTATATGTTTGTTATAATAGGTCTTACAAAACCCCCATGCCATTTCGATAGGGTTGTATTGACAATGGTAGGGGGGTAATCTAAGAACCTCATTACCTTTCTCTTTTAAAAGTTCGTCGACTGCATAGCGCTTGCTGTGATTTTCTCTAAAATGTTTAATTAACTGCCAAAGCTGGTTTTTTGTATAGTTATCAGCAAACTTTACACTGTGTTTAACTAGCCATCGCTGCATTTCGCCTTTTTTGGTGGAAAATGGGGGCGTTTTGTCCAACTGCACAGAATGATAAGGAGCGTTGCCCATAATTACCACACATTTACCATTAATATTAGCTAAAGCAGGAATAAGCTGATTAATTACCTAATTTTTAAATACAGTTGCGGTCATGGTCTTCTCGTTATCTCTGTCGTTGTTTTTTGAATCCAATAAAAAATCGCATCCTTCCAAAAACCCAAATTTAGTTCCAGCATGCAAAATTCTGAATCGTTTTTCCTCCCCCCTGAATTTAGATGGATTACTTTTATTATCATCTTCGTGAACCCAACGACGAATAGTAGATCCATTTTGGTAGATCCACGTTTCATCAAGGTACACGAAGATGGTATTTTCATCGGAATATTTAAAATGTAGATATTTTCGCAAGAAACTAATTTTTGATGCAACAACGTGCTTTTGTTCACATAAAATTTTGCGTCCATTAGTAAGTTTATACTTATATCCCATAGATTTTAGAATTTTGTATAGCAATGTTCTCCCTCCCGTAAACCCACACTGTTCCTTAACATCAACCGATAAATCACTTACTGTAAAAATCCTATTTTCGGAATTATATTGCCAAATCAGTTGTTGCAAGTCCTTCCTAAAAAAATGATTTTGATATAAACTAGATTTATAGCGTACGCCAACGACAGAAGATTGCAACTCTTTAGGCTGTTGTTTTATAATAATTTCTATTGTCGACCTCCCAAACTAAAACTTAATGCGTTATTAGGTAAATATACAAAACATGTATGTAATTATCTTTACCCCAAAAATATTGCAAACGCTGTTTACCAGACAATCATGGGTTAAATCAGGCCGCATATTTCGTAGGGTTTCAAAACAATTTTAATGTGCACTTTGGTTTCTTTTGATATCGTTTTGGGCATCTTCTTGCTGCGTTAATTCAACTTGAATTCAAATTGACACGAGCCTTCCATGAACTACCGAGATCTTTTTAAAATCGCTAAATTTAGATTTAGCAGCACCGTAATAAAACGAAATCATGGCCAACGCTCATCCAGAAAGATCGCGAATTCAATATAGTTGACGTTTTGTCATATGTGTCTACTCTTCAAACAGCCACTTGCATCCACTACTGAATGTAGGCCTGCTACAATTTTTCCATTGGATTTTATTTTGAGTACTTGTTTTTAGTTGTTACTCTCTTAATATCATCAGTCCACCTGATGTGTGTGGTATGTTGCCAACTGTCCTATCCATCCACGTTTAAATATAGCAGTTCTTGCAATTATTTCGTATAGTCTTGTTCTTCTTCTGATAAAATAGCGTCGAGGCATATCTCGTAACGGAAAATCGCCTCATTGCCCTCTGTAGTATTTTTATTTACAACTCTGAATATTCTCTTGACGTGTCTGAACCGTATGCTGTTACTGTTTAAACACATAGTTCATAGACTTTCATTTTACGACTTAGTTAAAACTGTAGTACGGATGCATAAATAGAACTACCTTTACTGTTAATCCTTTCTGACGATCATTTTAACGTTAACTTCTATTTTTACTTTATGTACTAATATTAGCTTTAATGCTCTACTACCCACTAGCGAAAGCTACTTATTGGCTATGCAAATTTAAACCACATAGGCAATTTTAACTGACACCTGTTATCGTTGAGGTTAGTTACAGGTATGCGTTGAAAATTGCTGAAGTAAGTTTCCTGCCTTTTCCTCCTTGTGTTATGTGACGTTTCTTTATGCTCACAGCGCCCTCTGAAACAGTTGCCTAAGTTAATTAACTCGAGGAGCTCGATATTTACTTGACAAGTATAGTGATTGGTTTGGCACGTTGAAGGTTAGCTATATGAAACTACGAGGTTTGTTAAGTAACAAACCTCGTATTATCATATGATTGTTAAGTAACAAACCTCGTATTATCATATAGCTTACGTAAGCGGTACCTCAAAAGTAACACTACTTGTCAGTTCTTGCTTACTAATGCATTGTTTGGTTTGCGTGATATCTGATATTGCATTGGCTGGTAAGGCGTGTTTCGTTGGGTGTTGACGTATTGTATGCTCTATTTCGTAAAGCTATGCGTTTGACTGTCTTGAAATTTAGCGCGGGCATTTAGTAGCTTCCGTTGGCAATCAGGTATTTTAGTGTCATTTCGTTACACTGTGGTGATAAAATTGTTTATTAGCCTATTTGATTTGGTTTTTAACTGAATAACTACCGGTTTGCCTAAATAAAATCCATCCATCAAAACAGAAAGATTTTGAGCAAAACCCGTTATGGGGATTTTGTGATTGAGGGATTGCTGTATTTATCGCATTTCTTTCTTACCTTAGTGTCATTTGGTATAATGGAATCTGGAAAATACACTAGGTGGTGGATGTATTGGAGGTAGCAAGTTTTTAGGATGTATTTTAATATGTGTGCACCTCATCACTATGCTACTGGATAGAGAACGTTAAGCCCATTTACCTCAGAAGGCCATTTCTAGTTTTTCTAATTACTCGAGAAAAATTCTAGATCTTTATTTTCTTTTTGGATAAACGTTTGGATCATTGGGTAGCCGGAATTTCCAGTTTATGTAATTAGTGGCGATTACGGCTCAGCTTTGGACTCGCTTTCGTAGTCTTCACACCTTTTCTACATCTGTATTGTTCTATCCAGCAGCTAGGCTTCAAACCAAATTATTTTGCTTAATAAGCGCTGGATTCAACAGATATACGTACGTTAGCTACATACTCTTACCGCAGATAATTGACGATATTTATTTTTACCTAATGTAAACGCAACGTGTGATACATGCTGAGGTATTAGTATTAGATTTGACGCAATTGTGTGCCTACTTTGTCTTTAATATTTACCTTCGGTACGAGAAACTACCTTCTTATATTACATGTCTGCAAACTCATTAAAAATAGATATCAATTTCATTACGTTGTATTTATATTTTTTTCCCTTTTATAACAGGTTATAGCTTATCAAAGAACCTGCGCCTGCTTCCGCGTAATAAGTAGCTTAGCCGGTCCGTTAAATGTTATTTGTTACGGGAATCTTTTAGGTATTCACAGCTCACTGTTCAGCTTACATTGCACGAACGTTGTTAGTTTATTTTATCGCTACATCATTTTGAAGCATTCAGCGTATAACATCCTTTTATCACATGGTTGTCAAGGCCGGTTTGGAGAATTGTGCAGCATTAGGTATTGAACCACTGCGGCTAGCTAGACTTAGGTAACTCTACTTTTCCGTTCAATAACCAGAGGCACTAAGCTAAACTTAACTACTTAACTCAACATTAAAAATTGTATCGTCATCGGTGTTGCTATAGACTATTAACCAAATTAATTCTGGTACCGTTAAGGGCTTCTTTAAGGCAATCTTATATAAAAAATACATTGAACCCGAATTTATTGATGAAGATAAAATATTGAACAATACACGTTTGCTTATGGCACATAACGAGACTCGTTGCTTGCAGCAAAACTTGTCTCACAGCCGCGTTTTGGCAATCAAACTCGTATCGTTAAGATACTCACAATCAAACTTGTATCGTTAATATCTATAAAGTAAGGATTTCGGTTGCTGTGACACTCATTTTGAAGCACTAGTTTGTTTAGTTTATGTCTCTTATTAAAATCACTAAGATGGTTTCCGAAATCAATCAAACACAGGTATTTTTTGATTTTAGCCCTTTCAATGATTTTGTATTATTATCTTCAACTCACATCTATATTCCACTCCTGTCATCATATACTTCAAGCTTTCTAACTTTTTATTGTCCTATAATTTTATTCAATTCGAATGAGTTTTAATATATTTAGTAACTGCATTAGGCCACATATTTTTCTTATCATGGTTCGCAACGCCTCTTTTAACTTGTTTGGATCAGCTTTCGTTAGAACCCACGTTTTCAGTTAATGCAGTCGTATCATGATTATCTGTATAAAAAAAACAATGTATACCAAAAACAATGTATACCATTAACATTTTAATGGTAAATAATAAAAAGGTTATAAATAAGCATAGTAGAGTTTGGTTATGATGTATATGTTACCACCCAAACTCGCATAGAGGGCTTTAGATTTATAAAGTTAGTTAATGTTGAAGTTAAAGGTTATTTCTAGCACTGTAAATCGGTACACCTTACTCTTGCTACCTGCTGTAAATGTCTTTTATTTCGTTCTCCATCAAAGCCTCTCTACCCACTTTACTTAAATTTGTCGTTTTTATGGTCGTTTTGTGATCACTTCAAACAGTAAGAAATTCTGCTCATCGCTTTCAATTGTGCAACGTCTAACAAAATTAATTCTGATCATCGCTTCGTTCTTACGAAGACGTAGCAACTCTTAAGTATTTGGGCGCAAATACAATCGATTAATTCCTATTTTGCAATTCCGAAAGAGGTTACAATTTATACGGTTCAGACAATTATTTAATTTACATTTATTTATTGTTTAATTAGTACACGGAAATTAGTCAAATTTATGTGGAATAGAAGAAAAAAATATAATAAGCTGAAATTTCTAGGATAGTTAGCTTATGTGTGCAGGAATACATATCAAAAAAGTTCCCACCCCCAAGGGGTAAGCTTCATCCCTCTCTCGCCCCCTTTAGGTACACCGCACTGTTTTTTTACAATATCTTTTAAACACTTCATCTTAGGGAAAAAACATAAGTGTAGAAAAAGTTTTGTCAAAAAATTATCTACAAATAAGGTTCTATGGTATGTATCGATATTTTTATTACTTTTATGTTATTAAATCGTAAACTGTAGGTTCAAACAAAAATGAAAGCCTCATTATTTTGAACACGGTACTTAATCGAATAAAAGGCAACACGATAATATTTCAAATGAACCGACACAATACCTAACCGCCTAATTCATAAACACGGTAGAGAGAAAGAGAGAGAGAGGTTGTTTATAGCTCTAAAGATTTACAGTTGTCAAATGTCTTTAAGAACTCAAGAGAAACAGTTCTTTTTGCTCACGCATTTAGTGGTAGTGACACAACATCTGCTTTTTTTGAAAAGGCAATCTCCAAACTACAAAGTTACTAAACTTGAAAACAAATTTACAAGAAGTTTAACCTTTAACAAACCAAATGCTACAAAATCGGATATTACTGAGGCTGGGGAAATACTTACTCTTGCACTATATAAAGTAGAAAAAAATTAAACGTCAATAAACCATCAGAGGTATGTTCTGTTTAACACCTCGGTTGGCAATTCTAGTCAAACGGTTACTTTGGCAAGGCTACCCTCGACGTTTGCAACTTTGCAACAACATTCGTTGCGGGTTTACCACCAAATTCAGGCTTGGCATGGAAATGTTTTACAGCCAGAAGAATGGGGATGGAAGAAATCAGGTGATATATTAATATCTGTTTTTGCTACCCTCGACGTTTGCAACTTTGCAACAACATTCGTTGCGGGTTTACCACCAAATTCAGGCTTGGCATGGAAATGTTTTACAGCCAGAAGAATGGGGATGGAAGAAATCAGGTGATATATTAATATCTGTTTTGACTACTGAAGCACCAGCTTCCTTATAAAATTTTAAAGTTAATTTCGTGTGCCTTCAAAATGCACTGTGGAAAGCGATGTGGATGTTTCAAGGTTGGTTTAAAATGTTCGGTTATATGTATGAACTGTCACGCACAAGGATGCTTTAATGCGGAACGTACCAAGGAAATTGAATTCGAGAAAGAATAAATGCCTTTAGTGGATTAGGCATCAGGGGGAAACCACATAAAAACATCTAGTGTGATGCACTCGCACAACTTTCTTTTTTATTATACCTGCATCAGAATCGCCGTTTAAAGCACGCCTGAGCGTGCGAAAACAGGCGATTAAAGCACGCCGAGATTTAAAGGTTGCCAAGGAAACGACTGAATGCAACAACGGACGTGGACGCTACAAGAACGTAAACAATTCTCGTAACTATAGTAGCAATATTATTATGGCCTCTCGATTATCACGACAAAAATTATTTCTAAATTTTTAGTGCGTAATTTATTTCCAGTATTGTAGGTATAATAAAAAATAAGGTAAAGTATTATTGGATAACTGATCTTTAAAACACTTTCTTTATTTCGAGCACTTCGGCTACGGCGTCGTGCTCGAAAACTCGAGTGTGTTTTAAAGACCTTGTTATCCACACTTTAATACACTATTTTATTATATCTGCATCAGAATCGCCATTTAAAGCACACCTGAGCGTGCGAAAACAGGCGATTAAAGCTCGCCGAGCTTTAAAGGTTGTCAAGGAAGCGACTGAATGCAACAACGGATGTGGACGCGACAAAAACGTAAACAATTTTCGTAACTATAGTAGCAAAATTATTATGCCCGCTCGATTTAT
The DNA here is from genome assembly GCA_940337035.1 of Agriotes lineatus. Lineage (NCBI taxonomy): Eukaryota > Metazoa > Arthropoda > Insecta > Coleoptera > Elateridae > Agriotes > Agriotes lineatus. The sequence goes on along the minus strand of CALNHX010008491.1, from coordinate 11,443 downwards.
CACGACAAAAATTATTTCTAAGTTTTTAGTGCGTAATTTATTTTCAGTATTGCAGGTATAATAAAAAATAGCGTAAAGTATTCGTGGATAACTGGTCTTTAAAACACTTGCTCTATTTCGAGCACTCCGGCTACGCCGTCGTGCTCGATACCTCGCGCGTGTTTTAAAGACCTTGTTGTCCACTCATACTTTAATATACCTACTATTACAGTGGTCTTATAATTAGCCAAAAATTTGATTTTAAATTTTTAAGCATTGTCAAAAAATACAAATTCTGCAAAAACGGTATAAAATAGAGCGTTAGTTTGAGAGATAATTTTTTTCTAACATTTTATGCTGAATTCAAAAATGTAATAATATACCGGGTGTTCTATTTAAAATAGGAGTTAATAAATTTTTTTAAGAAAACACAAAAGAAACTCATTTTAGAAGTATTCAACTGGAAAATCACCTACCTCACATCAATACACATTAAAAATGTAATAAAAATGTAAAGTTTATAAAAATCGTTGCGCCGTTTTTGAAAAAATCGAAAAAAACTGAAAAATCACAAGTGTAAACACCTACTTCCAGTTATGCGATTTGCTTCAAAAGATTGCTGTCGCATCTACATAGTACAAAAAACTTATATATGAAGTTTGAACGCGTTTTTGAGATATTCTGTTCACAGACAGACACACGCAGATAAACAGAGAGACCATTGAACAAATATATGTTTTTTGGGTTCAGGAGACTCTAAAACATAAAGATCTGTTCAAAACTCAATTTAGAATATTTTGGGTGAATTCAATACTTCTTTTATCATAAAAGGAAGTAAAAAACGCCACGGCAAAATCTACCTCCTGGGTGGTGTGGAAATGAGTTTGGCTTAGGAATCGCTAATGATTATATTTGGTTCTTATTAAATTCTATATAATTTAACCGAATGCTACAAAACAGAATATTACTTAGGCTGGAGCAAAAGCGGGATCGAAACTTTTCGATCCTGTATTGATACCCCCACTAACTGTCGATCCAGAAAATATCAGCTTATTATAAATGTTTCTTCTATTTTTGCTAATTCCCGTGTATTGTAACAGTGGAATCCCACAACTTGATTCTTTAGATATGAATTCCGCTAATCAATACCTGCACTTGTATCCCTATTTTTTCTATTCGTAGAGGAAAACTATAGAATAGCAAATCCATTTTTCCTTATAGCTGATCCGTAGAACTACTGGTATTTCTGGATTAGCCTATTACTGTACGGTGCTGATTTCTCGTTTCGTGTTCATTAGAACTCCCCTTTGCAAGAGTATCAGTCTGCACTACTTTGTGCGGTCTAGCTCGAAACCTACAATAGTTCCGCAAAGTTCCGCTTTCAAAGCTTTGTCAAAGTTTGTCGATATTGCTTAGCTTTGATTCGCCTTTGCCTGCTTGTTATGGAACTAGCAAGTGCACCTACACTTCCACGACCATACGATGAACAATTTTAATGACGAAAATATAACTTACAATCGTTGAAAGTGGGTTAAAGCTATGATCAACTGAAAAGTAATGATTTTTCAAGCATTAATTCAGTAGGAGCGATCTGTAGAATATAAGAAAATGCCTCAGTTATACTTTATTGTAGAAAAAATATATTCTTGTTTATGAACCCAATTTTGGTTGCTTATTTATTGATAAATGCGTCAAGACTGTAAGTAATCGCTAAGTAATACATTATAGCTACCCTGGAAGTTACAAAGAAGGCAATCGTCTTAAAGACAAACAGACAAGGCTTAGGCAATATCTTATGTCCTACTTCATATGCACTTATAATACTCGTATGTTAGGATAATATTAGAAAGGTTTTATTAATGAGATCAAGAGAAAATATCGCCATTACTAAAATTAGCAGAATAGCAATTACAGAATTTTTAAACCGTTTCTACTTACCTTACTAATAGTACTGATACCTTCCAAACGCCACTGAACTTGCGGTTGCGCTATTCTAAGAACAAATACATTTGATTTAAATGGACTTAAAAGGAGCTGTAATATTAAAAGCTGATTTAATTCACAACAGCTGAAGGATAAATTGCCTTCTACTTTCATACATCACTTTTGCGCCAGCTTTGGAATATCGCTATTATAGAAGTTATTTCTTAGCCGTTAGTCAAGTGTCGAGTAACTTTTTCTCCCCAGATTGCAGATTATATGCGTGACAGAACGGATGAAAGAGTGAAGCAAACGAGACAAGATATTGCCTTGGTCGTTGAATCACTGATATCCCAATAATTCACTTTAACATCTTTCCATTACTTTTGCACGGAAGACTTCGCGCTTATTATTAAATAAATTTATATTCTGTTACTAAATAGCTGTCAAGTATTAGGTTTGCGTTAATTATAATAAATGAAAAGCGAAGGGTAAACTAAATCACGGTGGTCTAATTTGGAAAATTTTCATAATAGATTTTAAAGTACCCATTTATCGAAACCACAATTTCGTTATAGTTAGTAATTTTATAGCTTTATCATGCAAACCCTATGTCGAACCCTCTATAATCTACTACTACCAGAAAATGTGCTTGTGTAGAGTTCGAGGTAATAAAATCCTTCAAATAGAAAATCACATAATTTTCCATTAAAATAGTGCTTTAAAGTAAAGAATCACAGACTTATATAACTTAAGAAATCTTACCAAGCTGCAAGCACTGCCTTATCAAGCATCCGTTGATGGCAGCCCTTCAGAAGGCGATTCGAAAGTCGCCAACATTTGTTGTCGTAATTTACAAGCCACGTTATGGAGGCGACTGCCGCTGGAAATTTTCTACTTTTTCAATTTCTGTGAAAGCGCACCAGTCGCGGAATGAATTCAGGACGAATGCTGATCGTCTCCACAATTGAGCATATCAACAAGCGGGTTGTGCCAGGGACATGTTCTATTATTCAGGAACCACGCCTGGAAATACTTTGATGCTCGATGCTCCAAATTTGCCGGCAATTTTCGAAGCTGCATTGCGCGTAATGACCTAAATTAAGAAAAAGGGTTCCGTCTTGACAAATTCGAGGGAATTGCTTTACGGGGAGCATTCACGGTCATGATCAGGCATTTGCTTTTGTCCTTTTGTTCAAGACTCCTCGGGTGAGCTGTGCAGCCGAGATTATTTTCTACTTGAAAAAAACCTACCGAATTTTTATGCGTGGCTCGGCTGTTGTTTCCCGAATCACCCGGTAACTAACAGCCTCTACGAATTGTTCTAGATTGTAGTTCCACCATAAATCCCTAAATAATACAGTTTCTCAACAAAATTGATATACGTGACTTTTATGTCGTCGTAACAGAAGACAAATTGGCAAGTAGATGACAAAAAGTAACATAAATCATGAAAATATTTGCGTCCACAAATAACATCACTCTTATCTATAAATAGCTGTTTATCGACAACCTAGAATCTACATGAAATTGGAGCTAACTCTGCAATCAAATTAGACCTAACAGTAATTTGGTCAATAATCCGAACTATGCAAATTTCACGTGTTTCCCCTATTATAATTAACATTGTTAGACAATACCAGTGTAAATTCATTGTATCTGATGCTACCCTAGGCCAAAAGAATTTATATGTTTCCATCGATGTCGCCATAAATTGCGAAAATGTAATTTTCTAACTGGAACTTACAATATTTACAAGTATTTTTATAAGAGATCCATTGCGAAGTGATCTAAATAAATTATTCAAACCCACCAACTTTTTGTGGAAAAACGAAATGGTTTGGTACATTAATCCACCGGCTTCAGTCCCACAAGGGTATATTATTTTTCATAAAATTGGGAATTTACCACAACATACTTAATAACAAATTGATCTTCTGTCTCCAGAATCGCCAACACAAATGTCGGAGACTACGAGCTTTATTTTTTACGTTATATAATCCATTATTGTACCTTAAATTTCATTTACAACATGTAATGAAACCAAAATTGCACATACTAGTTTTAGTGGATCATCGTCGGCGTTTTATTCTGAAAGCGTAGGTGTTTGTCTAAAAGTCAATTCGGTAGAATCGTATAAAGGTATTTATATTTTGTGGGGTGAGCCACTGAGTCGATTGCTTTATGCTAATGTCTTGACTTTCCAGAGAAGTAGTCCAAGCTGTCATGATAATGTTGAAGTTGTAGTTGATGGATCAACTCACCTTACCTTTATCTGCTTGATGCTTATTTCGCTTATAAGCGCATCGAATATTCATCTTACCAAATACAGATGAACCTAGTGGAAATTTGATACATTATATTGGTAGGTCACCTGGACTAATAAAATGAGGTAACTTCGGCGGCTGAAATGCTAGTTAGGTAATTCAGCCGAAATCGAGGAGGAACCCCAATTCAACGATAAAACTCGCAACTATATGAGATTTTTAAGTCCGATTGTAACCCAACTCGACAAAACAACCCCAATGGTTTAAGCATTACAGAAGTGGTAATAATTATCCGGTAATAAAACCAAATGTGTTCAGAACAAAAGTATTACTTGTGAAGCTATGACATCACTTAAACAACACGTAAGCAGGAGTGGTCGGGGTTCGCGATTTCTCAACCTTCTTATTCCTAAAAAATAGTGGTCAATTTACGCCAATGGTGCAATTCGTACGTAAAGCAATAATTGCTTTGCAACATCTTCGTCCGAACTACTGCTGATAACAGTTCCTACACTTTTTCTGGGTTCAATGGTTAATCTTGTTTTCTTCATCCGCGGCGCTCATTCTATAGTCGTCATCACGTTTTTTTTTTCAAAACTTTGGCTAATGAAGTTATTTAATACCTGTACCGGTCCTTTATCTCCAGAATATATTTGAATCTCTTACTTGAATTTAGGATATACAGGAAGTATCTAAAATGGAGGAAAAACTTAAGGTAGCTATATTCTTCGTAAAATTCTGAATAGAAGATCTTAATAGTAAAATATTGGATTGGTCTGGATGAGCCCTTACGAGCGGTAAATGAAGAACATGTTTTTTTTCAGGCAAAGTACCTTTCCTGTTTCAAACCGTGTTACTACAAAAATACTCTATTTTGTATACGCGGTTTCATAAAAGGGAGCCGATATTTCTCAGATGTGGCATGGGACCATAATTTTACATTTGGACAGACTTTTATTGACGATACTTTGATGTATTTGAAAAAGAAAGGTACTTTACCAGAAAAATACATGCTTTTACGTACCGCTCCTAAAGGCTTATGAAGACCAATCCAATATTTAAGGTTTTCTACTCACTGTTTTACGAAGAATAAGACCATACAAAGCTTTTTCGTCATTTTAGATACACCCTCTATAACTGTATAGGTACCCGTAGAATTAAATTAGTTGATTTGATTACGCTTAATGAATGAAATTTCAGCATTGCCAGTTTTATTTTTTGACTGAGTAGACTCTAGGTAAATAGACCGAACTCAATAGACCGAAAGGCAGTTGACCGAACTCAATTGACCGAAAAGCAATAGACCGAAACGTCACTAGACCGAAACAGCAATAGACCGAAAATCACTTGGTCGAAAATATGTTATGGTTAAAGTACACATTCGGTAAATGTGCACATTAAATATCTTGAAAAATTACATTTATTTATTAACAATAGCATCAATAGAAACATTTACTCAAACAGCGTCCCAGACAGACAAGTCTATTAGATAAAGAATGTTATTTGAAATGTTGCTTAGAATTAATAGTAGGTGTCACATATAAGGTCACAGCCACCTGCTCTAAAAAACAATTTCCACTGGTTTTTCTTATTCTTCTACTACCCTGCGAATTACTAAACGCGATACTTCAAAGTTAATTTATTCACGGATACCATAAGAGTGTATCGTCAAAGTTGAGTTTCGGTCACTTAACCTGAAATTTGTGTGGCCCGAAATTGATGCTAAAAATCTCATATTTTTGTCAACAAAGACACGAGTATCTTAAAAAAATTAATAATACGCGATCCAAACATCAATAGCAATTCAAAGCAATTATAATTTTTAATAGAAATGTTATAACAAATATTTCCAAATAACATTATTGCATATTTTGGAAAATAAGGGTACTTTATTCTTGAGCCATTTTCATATTTTCGAACTTCCCCCGTGTACGGAAAGGGATAATTAAATTTTGACAAGTGCATTTATAGTTTGAGAACAAGCAGGGTTTTTTTATAAAGAGTGATTTTTTTTGAGAAGTCAAAAATAAACTTTTTTCCCCATTGTAACCCAATCCGTGGACATACTGTATAACAATTTTGTATTTTATAATATATTTCGTCTTTTGTTACTTACCTTAAAAGATTTGTTGGCGGTAATTGCACTTAAGATGGTAGACATAATCCACATGCACTTTAGATAAAAATCTTCAGATTGAAATAGTTCTACGTATTATCTATAAATCTGCATTCCTGTCGATTTGGGAACAGATAAGCACAATACATGTTCAAATACTGCATAATACTGCGCAATGCAGAGATTTTTAAAAATAAAAGGGTAACTTCCAGTTTTTTAAAATTTTGTAAACCTTCTTCGTCCGGTTATTACTTTATTATTTTTTTTTCCCGTCGACACTTTTTTCCGCTGCATTTTTTTCCGTCGGCACTTTTTTTCGCGGAACTTTTTTCCGCGGCACTTTTTTCCATCGGCACTGTTTTCCAGGCACTTTTTTCCGCCACCCCATTTTTTCGTATCTCCTATAGTTATCGAGATTCCCTATGAAAACATCGAAATTGCCTTAACCTGTAACCTTGGAATACAGTTTATGGGCTTCGTATGCGTTAGACGGAAATAGACATATGATTTAAAATCTAGTATCCTAGGATTTAGTGTTTTCTGAAAACGAAACACCTCCATTCTGCGGATACTAGATGTTAATCGCATATAATTATTTCTGTCTAATGCATACAAAGCTCATAAGCTGTATTCCAACTCATTTGATTACCTTTGTTCACATTTTCCGCCACCAATCTGTATAAAGCTAACTAGCAATTTAACCAATTCTGTCATTTCAACCCAACTTGCCTTTCGCGAGAGAACATTAGAGGCATTAAAATTTCGACGGAAAACTCAATGGGTGGAAATTCAGAATACACATTACAAGACTTAGCAAATTCTTAACATTCGGATACCTACAATACCTAATTATCTTTTCTTTTGCTAAGGGAGCTCAAATCTATTTTCGTGAATAAGCTTGGTCTCTGTCGCAGTCTTCAGGTTAAGGCAATTTCTATGTTTTCATAGGGAATCTCGATAACTATAGGAGATATGGAAAAATTGATTCCCATCCTCGAACTCTTTTTTCCAGAAAAGCTTAATGGTTTAAACCAAAATGGGCTACCGTCTTTTGTTTTCGAGTTATAAACAAAACTTTAATTTTTCGATTTTTCGTTTTTTGACAATATCTCGCTTATTTATAAAAATAGATAAAAGTAATTTGACGTTCTTCTGGCACCTTTTCGATACAAATGCAGTGGGTAGTCAGTTATTCAAAAAAAGTTTTAAAATTCTAGTTATACCATAAAATTGTATTTTTGTAGATGAAATCCATAGTTGTATGTGGTATCATGAGTAAGAGATGTTTTTCCCATTCCAGTGTTATATATCATAATATACAGATTGGTGGCGGAAAATGTGAACATAAGTAATCAAATGTTTGTGAATACAGTTTATGGACTTTGTATGCGTTAGGCATAAACAGACCTATATGCGATTAACATCTAGTATTCGCAGAATCAAAAGGTTTTGTTTTTAGAAAACACCGAATTCTAGGATACTAGATTTTAAATCATATATGTCTACTTCTGTCTAACGCATACAAAGCCCATAAACTGTATTCTAACTCAATGGACTGCCTATATTCACACTATCCACCACCAATCTGTATAATATAACATATACTGTCCCTCATAAATTTGTAACACATGGATGTTTTTTATCATCCATTTATCAGAGTGTTTTATTCCTGATACAAGTTCTACATCTTCTCAAACTAAAAATGCACTTGCCAAAATGTAAATATATTCGTATACAGGGGAGGTTCAAAAATGAAATGAAAATGGTTCAAGAATAAAGTACCGTTATTTTTCAAAATAGACAAAAATGTTATTTAAAGAGGTTAAAAGTAGGTGTCAAACATAAAGTCACAGTTACTTGCTCCGAAAACATTTTTTTCTGGTTTCTCCTATTTTTTTCTTACCACGCTGTGTATTACCAAATGAAATACTTCAAAGTTAACTTATCAACGGATACGATAAACGTGTATTGTCAAACCTGAGTTTCCCTCACTTAGCAACCAGGATATTACGTGATTCAAAATCAGTGCAAACAAATTTCATTTTTGTGTCAAATTTTTAAATAATTTAATAACAAATAGCCAAATAATTTAAAATCAATTATAATTTTTTTCGTTGATCGTTTATTTATGGGTCCATTAATGTATAGAGAATCGTCTATTAATGACCCTTACTAATGAATATTTTTTATTAATAAACGATTTTAAAAATCTGTTTATGTTGGTGGAACTGTAAGTCTATGTCAAATTCGAGGTTAACAGGTTAGGTTTTGCGTCAGTTTTGACACAAACTGACTCAAAACCTAATCTGCTAACCTCATATTTGACATGACTTACAATGTCACGAACATAAACAGTGCCAACCTAAGAAAAAAATCACAACCATTTATGGTCACCCGGTACCATTAATATCAAAACTTTAAGTGTCAAATTCTTTTCATGGAATAAAATTAGATTCTCTTCAAATAATATACGATCAACGGAAAAATATTGTAACTAACTCGTATGTTAATCGGCGATTAATAATATCTACAATTAACGCGCTCGCTAGCGCTCGCGCATTAAAATGTCTCGATTATTAATCGCTCTCATTAACATACTTGTTTGTTAAATAACTATTAAAAGATATGATATAACAAATACTTCCAATTAACATTTTTGTGTATTTTAAAAAATAAGAGTACCTTTTTTTTCAATCATTTTATTTTTTTTATTCAAGGAAAATCGGTTCTGAAGGATAATTTTTAAATTTAAATATGATTTTGTAATTTGCTAGAAATATGTTCCTTAAATCTTAATTTATTATCGATGATAAGTCCTAGATTTTTACAAGAATCTTTAATTTCCAATGACATATCCCTTATTTTAATAGATATGTTATTAACATTGGCATCTCTAGTTTTTGCCCTACCAAATAACATCACATAACATTTACCTTGCATTAATTTGAAGATTATGTTTTTCCGAATATTCTATAAGATTTTTAAGATCAAAATTAACTTTAGCATTGACATCATCTACTTTATCGGGATTAAATTTGATTAATAGTTGTGTGTCATCTGCATAAAAATGGTAATCACAAAATCTTAGAGATGTTTTTAAATTGAAGGTATAAATGATATATAACAAAGGCCCTATCGTTAACGATGAGATAGGAATGTTAAAGTTGGTTAAATCCTATTGTCAAAAAATCCTCACAAAGATAGATAAGAATATTAAGCACACTAATAGCTTGTAAGGCACATACCTTACTTAATTGCATTGTGCGCTAAGGATTTTCCATGGTATAAATGCAATTTTTCTTATTTTTCGATTTATTCCAAGTCTACAGCTTGCTACGGAGTGTTGTAGAAAGTTAATATTGAAAATGGTGTTGCAGTACATAGAGAGTGTAAGGGCCATCGCAAATTGTTATTAGATGGTCATTTGTACATCAAAGACAAACAAATTGATACGAAGATATACTGGAGGTGTGAACGTCATAAAAAATTCAAGTGTAGTGTTCGTGTTGTATCAGTGGACAACGATATTACACAAAAAATTGGCCAACATAACCCATGCAGCTGATGCTGCAGAAATAGAGGCAGCTCAAGTAATGCAAAATGTTAGAGAAGGTGCAAGACGTACCCAGGACGCTCCACACTTCATAGTATCGCAAGCATCTTTAGGATTATCACAGGCAGCGTCAGCAAAACTGCCAAAGTGGACAACATGAAAAGAACTATACGAAACATTCGAACTAAGCATGATGCTGCTCCAGCTATACCTGGTCATCGAAGAGAACTTGTAATCCCAGATAATTACAAAATTACTAAAAATGGAGCAGATTTTCTATTACTTGATTCTGGACCCGCTGACGATCGAATATTAATTTTTTCCACAAGAAGGAACTTGCGGCTATTAGCTCAGTCCATACATTGGTACGTAGATGGCACGTTTAAAACTGTGCCACATCTATTTTGCCAATTATATACAATCCATGGGTTGCAATATAACAATGCTATACCATTAGTATATGCACTACTGCCAGATAAAACCGAAGAAACCTACACTCGATTGCTTACAAGTTTGAAAGACATTGAACCGACAGTTTCACCAATAAGCATACTTATGGACTTTGAATTAGGGATGATGAATGCAGTGTCTGCAGCATTTCCGCAAACCAGGCAACGGGGATGCTTTTTCCATTTTTCTCAATGTTGTTTCCGTCACATCCAGTCAGAAGGACTTCAGCGTCGATATGAAGCAGAACCTGAATTTGCCCTAACAATGCGATTGTTGCCTGCTCTGGCATTCGTGCCTGCAGCAAATGTAGTAGATATCTTTGAACAGTTGTGCGAAGAAAATGTTATTCCACAAGAAGCTCAAGGTGTGCTAGACTACTTTGAGGATACGTGGATAGGACGCCCTCAACGACGTCACCGTCGCCCGCCGCGGTTTCCTCATGTTATGTGGAATTGTTTTGATGGTGTGAATGAAGATTTACCTAAAACCAACAATTCCGTGGAAGGATGGCATCGAGGCTTTGACCAGCAAGTTTCTTCAAACCATCCAAATATTTGGAAATTTATAGAAGCACTGCAGCGAGAGCAGAGTCTTAACGAACTCAAAATAGAGCAATATGTAAGTGGCGAAGAACCACCCAGAAGCCAGAAAAGGTATCGGGATTGTGCTGACAGAATAAAGCGCCTTGTCAGTAACTTCGATATTCAAGAAAACATCGTCGATTATTTACGTGGGATTGCGCATAATTTTAATGTTTAATATTAGTAGATATGTAATTGGGTAGGATATATTAGTTAAGTATTGTTTGATTTACTAGAATAAAGTTAAAATAAAATAAAAAACAAAAAAAACTTCTAAACACGCCAGTCCTAAGCTTGAATAAAGTGTGAAGAAAAGTTGATGCTATTAATGTTAATAAATGTAACCGTAATATATTTTCGACAGAGTGATTTTCGGTCTATTGCTGCTTCGGTCTAGTGACGTTTCGGTCTATTGCTGCTTCGGTCTAGTGACGTTTCGGTCTATTGCTATTCGGTCAATTGAGTTCGGTCAATTGCTTTCGGCCTATTGAGTTCGGTCTACTCGCCGTGTACCGCAGAATATGTATCAGGATATCTTCTTTGTCGTTTTTTCTTGTGCAATATTCATCCCTACAAT
>CALNHX010008490.1:0-59995 GCA_940337035.1 Agriotes lineatus | reverse complement strand
TCTTATTTCGTTTCATACTCAAACTAATTCAAACGTGTCAAGAAGCTTTTGTAGATGCTATTAATACGTTTTTTTGTAATATTCAAGCTGCAGGAAACACAGCAAAACCATTTAAAATTATTTTGTACATTTTAACTGTCTCTTATTTCGTTTCATACTCAAACTAATTCAAACGTGTCAAGAAGCTTTTGTAGATGCTATTAATACGTTTTTATGTAATATTCAAGCTGCAGAAAACACCGCAAAGCCATTTAAAATTATTTTGTACATTTTAACTGTCTCTTATTTCGTTTCATACTCAAACTAATTCAAACGTGTCAAGAAGCTTTTGTAGATGCTATTAATACGTTTTTATGTAATATTCAAGCTGCAGAAAACACCGCAAAGCCATTTAAAATTATTTTGTACATTTTAACTGTCTCTTATTTCGTTTCATACTCAAACTAATTCAAACTTGTCAAGAAGCTTTTGTAGATGCTATTAATACGTTTTTATGTAATATTCAAGCTGCAGGAAACAGCAAAACCATTTAAAGTTATTTTGTACATTTTAACGGTCTCTTATTTCGTTTCATACTCAAACTAATTCAAACGTGTCAAGAAGCTTTTGTAGATGCTATTAATACGTTTTTCTGTAATATTCAAGCTGCAGAAAACACCGCAAAGCCATTTAAAATTATTTTGTACATTTTAACTGTCTCTTATTTCGTTTCATACTCAAACTAATTTAAACGTGTCAAGAAGCTTTTGTAGATGCTATTAATACGTTTTTATGTAATATTCAAGCTGCAGAAAACACAGCAAAACCATTTAAAGTTATTTTGTACATTTTAACTGTCTCTTATTTCGTTTCATACTCAAACTAATTCAAACGTGTCAAGAAGCTTTTGTAGATGCTATTAATACGTTTTTATGTAATATTCAAGCTGCAGAAAACACCGCAAATCCATTTAAAATTATTTTGTACATTTTAACTGTCTCTTATTTCGTTTCATACTCAAACTAATTCAAACGTGTCAAGAAGCTTTTGTAGATGCTATTAATACGTTTTTATGTAATATTCAAGCTGCAGAAAACACCGCAAAGCCATTTAAAATTATTTTGTACATTTTAACTCTCTTATTTCGTTTCATACTCAAACTAATTCAAACGTGTCAAGAAGCTTTTGTAGATGCTATTAATACGTTTTTATGTAATATTCAAGCTGCAGAAAACACCGCAAAGCCATTTAAAATTATTTTGTACATTTTTACTGTATCTTATTTCGTTTCATACTCAAACTAATTCAAACGTGTCAAGAAGCTTTTGTAGATGCTATTAATATGTTTTTATGTAATATTCAAGCTGCAGGAAACACAGCAAAACCATTTAAAGTTATTTTGTACATTTTAACTGTCTCTTATTTCGTTTCATACTCAAACTAATTCAAACGTGTCAAGAAGCTTTTGTAGATGCTATTAATACGTTTTTATGTAATATTCAAGCTGCAGGAAACACAGCAAAACCATTTAAAGTTATTTTGTACATTTTAACTGTCTCTTATTTCGTTTCATACTCAAACTAATTCAAACGTGTCAAGAAGCTTTTGTAGATGGTATTATTACGTTTTTATGTAATATTCAAGCTGCAGGAAACACAGCAAAACCATTTAAAGTTATTTTGTACATTTTAACTGTCTCTTATTTCGTTTCATACTCAAACTAATTCAAACGTGTCAAGAAGCTTTTGTAGATGCTATTAATACGTTTTTTTGTAATATTCAAGCTGCAGGAAACACAGCAAAACCATTTAAAGTTATTTTGTACATTTTAACTGTCTCTTATTTCGTTTCATACTCAAACTAATTCAAACGTGTCAAGAAGCTTTTGTAGATGCTATTAATACCTTTTTATGTAATATTCAAGCTGCAGAAAACACCGCAAAGCCATTTAAAATTATTTTGTACATTTTAACTGTCTCTTATTTCGTTTCATACTCAAACGTGTCAAGAAGATTTTGTAGATGCTATTAATACGTTTTTATGTAATATTCAAGCTGCAGGAAACACAGCAAAACCATTTAGAGTTATTTTGTACATTTTAACTGTCTCTTATTTCGTTTCATACTCAAACTAATTCAAACGTGTCAAGAAGCTTTTGTAGATGCTATTAATACGTTTCTATGTAATATTCAAGCTGCAGAAAACACTGCAAAGCCATTTAAAATTATTTTGTACATTTTAACTGTCACTTATTTCGTTTCATACTCAAACTAATTCAAACGTGTCAAGAAGCTTTTGTAGATGCTATTAATACGTTTTTATGTAATATTCAAGCTGCAGAAAACACCGCAAAGCCATTTAAAATTATTTTGTACATTTTAACTGTCTCTTATTTCGTTTCATACTCAAACTAATTCAAACGTGTCAAGAAGCTTTTGTAGATGCTATTAATACGTTTTTATGTAATATTCAAGCTGCAGGAAACACAGCAAAACCATTTAAAGTTATTTTGTACATTTTAACTGTCTCTTATTTCGTTTCATACTCAAACTAATTCAAACGTGTCAAGAAGCTTTTGTAGATGCTATTAATACGTTTTTATGTAATATTCAAGCTGCAGAAAACACCGCAAAGCCATTTAAAATTATTTTGTACATTTTAACTGTCTCTTATTTCGTTTCATACTCAAACTAATTCAAACGTGTCAAGAAGCTTTTGTAGATGCTATTAATACGTTTTTATGTAATATTCAAGCTGCAGAAAACACAGCAAAACCATTTAAAGTTATTTTGTACATTTTAACTGTCTCTTATTTCGTTTCATACTCAAACTAATTCAAACGTGTCAAGAAGCTTTTGTAGATGCTATTAATACGTTTTTATGTAATATTCAAGCTGCAGAAAACACCGCAAAGCCATTTAAAATTATTTTGTACATTTTAACTGTCTCTTATTTCGTTTCATACTCAAACTAATTCAAACGTGTCAAGAAGCTTTTGTAGATGCTATTAATACGTTTTTATGTAATATTCAAGCTGCAGAAAACACCGCAAAGCCATTTAAAATTATTTTGTACATTTTAACTCTCTTATTTCGTTTCATACTCAAACTAATTCAAACGTGTCAAGAAGCTTTTGTAGATGCTATTAATACGTTTTTATGTAATATTCAAGCTGCAGAAAACACCGCAAAGCCATTTAAAATTATTTTGTACATTTTAACTGTCTCTTATTTCGTTTCATACTCAAACTAATTCAAACGTGTCAAGAAGCTTTTGTAGATACTATTAATACGTTTTTATGTAATATTCAAGCTGCAGAAAACACCGCAAAGCCATTTAAAGTTATTTTGTACATTTTAACTGTCTCTTATTTTGTTTCATACTCAAACTAATTCAAACGTGTCAAGAAGCTTTTGTAGATGCTATTAATACGTTTTTATGTAATATTCAAGCTGCAGGAAACACAGCAAAACCATTTAAAGTTATTTTGTACATTTTAACTGTCTCTTATTTCGTTTCATACTTAAAGTAATTCAAACGTGTCAAGAAGCTTTTGTAGATGCTATTAATACGTTTTTATGTAATATTCAAGCTGCAGAAAACACCGCAAAGCCATTTAAAATTATTTTGTACATTTTAACTGTCTCTTATTTCGTTTCATACTCAAACTAATTCAAACGTGTCAAGAAGCTTTTGTAGATGCTATTAATACGTTTTTATGTAATATTCAAGCTGCAGAAAACACCGCAAAGCTATTTAAAATTATTTTGTACATTTTAACTGTCTCTTATTTCGTTTCATACTCAAACTAATTCAAACGTGTCAAGAAGCTTTTGTAGATGCTATTAATAAGTTTTTATGTAATATTCAAGCTGCAGGAAACACAGCAAAACCATTTAAAATTATTTTGTACATTTTAACTGTCTCTTGTTTCGTTTCATACTCAAACTAATTCAAACGTGTCAAGAAGCTTTTGTAGATGCTATTAATACGTTTTTATGTAATATTCAAGCTGCAGAAAACACCGCAAAGCCATTTAAAATTATTTTGTACATTTTAACTGTCTCTTATTTCGTTTCATACTCAAACTAATTCAAACGTGTCAAGAAGCTTTTGTAGATGCTATTAATACGTTTTTATGTAATATTCAAGCTGCAGAAAACACCGCAAAGCCATTTAAAATTATTTTGTACATTTTAACTGTCTCTTATTTCGTTTCATACTCAAACTAATTCAAACGTGTCAAGAAGCTTTTGTAGATGCTATTAATACGTTTTTATGTAATATTCAAGCTGCAGGAAACACAGCAAAACCATTTAAAGTTATTTTGTACATTTTAACTGTCTCTTATTTCGTTTCATACTCAAACTAATTCAAACGTGTCAAGAAGCTTTTGTAGATGCTGTAAATACGTTTTTATGTAATATTCAAGCTGCAGAAAACACCGCAAAGCCATTTAAAATTATTTTGTACATTTTAACTGTCTCTTATTTCGTTTCATACTCAAACTAATTCAAACGTGTCAAGAAGCTTTTGTAGATGCTATTAATACGTTTTTATTTAATATTTAAGCTGCAGAAAACACCGCAAAGCCATTTAAAATTATTTTGTACATTTTAACTATCTCCTATTTCGTTTCATACTCAAACTAATTCAAACGTGTCAAGAAGCTTTTGTAGATGCTATTAATACGTTTTTATGTAATATTCAAGCTGCAGGAAACACAGCAAAACCATTTAAAGTTATTTTGTACATTTTAACTGTCTCTTATTTCGTTTCATACTCAAACTAATTCAAACGTGTCAAGAAGCTTTTGTAGATGCTATTAATACGTTTTTATGTAATATTCAAGCTGCAGAAAACACCGCAAAGCCATTTAAAATTATTTTGTACATTTTAACTGTCTCTTATTTCGTTTCATACTCAAACTAATTCAAACGTGTCAAGAAGCTTTTGTAGATGCTATTAATACGTTTTTATGTAATATTCAAGCTGCAGAAAACACCGCAAAGCTATTTAAAATTATTTTGTACATTTTAACTGTCTCTTATTTCGTTTCATACTCAAACTAATTCAAACGTGTCAAGAAGCTTTTGTAGATGCTATTAATAAGTTTTTATGTAATATTCAAGCTGCAGGAAACACAGCAAAACCATTTAAAATTATTTTGTACATTTTAACTGTCTCTTGTTTCGTTTCATACTCAAACTAATTCAAACGTGTCAAGAAGCTTTTGTAGATGCTATTAATACGTTTTTATGTAATATTCAAGCTGCAGAAAACACCGCAAAGCCATTTAAAATTATTTTGTACATTTTAACTGTCTCTTATTTCGTTTCATACTCAAACTAATTCAAACGTGTCAAGAAGCTTTTGTAGATGCTATTAATACGTTTTTATGTAATATTCAAGCTGCAGAAAACACCGCAAAGCCATTTAAAATTATTTTGTACATTTTAACTGTCTCTTATTTCGTTTCATACTCAAACTAATTCAAACGTGTCAAGAAGCTTTTGTAGATGCTATTAATACGTTTTTATGTAATACTCAAGCTGCAGGAAACACAGCAAAACCATTTAAAGTTATTTTGTACATTTTAACTGTCTCTTATTTCGTTTCATACTCAAACTAATTCAAACGTGTCAAGAAGCTTTTGTAGATGGTATTATTACGTTTTTATGTAATATTCAAGCTGCAGGAAACACAGCAAAACCATTTAAAGTTATTTTGTCCATTTTAACTGTCTCTTATTTCGTTTCATACTCAAACTAATTCAAACGTTTCAAGAAGCTTTTGTAGATGCTATTAATACGTTTTTTTTGTAATATTCAAGCTGCAGGAAACACAGCAAAACCATTTAAAATTATTTTGTACATTTTAACTGTCTCTTATTTCGTTTCATACTCAAACTAATTCAAACGTGTCAAGAAGCTTTTGTAGATGCTATTAATACGTTTTTATGTAATATTCAAGCTGCAGAAAACACCGCAAAGCCATTTAAAATTATTTTGTACATTTTAACTGTCTCTTATTTCGTTTCATACTCAAACTAATTCAAACGTGTCAAGAAGCTTTTGTAGATGCTATTAATACGTTTTTATGTAATATTCAAGCTGCAGGAAACAGCAAAACCATTTAAAGTTATTTTGTACATTTTAACTGTCTCTTATTTCGTTTCATACTCAAACTAATTCAAACGTGTCAAGAAGCTTTTGTAGATGCTATTAATACGTTTTTATGTAATATTCAAGCTGCAGAAAACACCGCAAAGCCATTTAAAATTATTTTGTACATTTTAACTGTCTCTTATTTCGTTTCATACTCAAACTAATTCAAACGTGTCAAGAAGCTTTTGTAGATGCTATTAATACGTTTTTATGTAATATTCAAGCTGCAGAAAACACAGCAAAACCATTTAAAGTTATTTTGTACATTTTAACTGTCTCTTATTTCGTTTCATACTCAAACTAATTCAAACGTGTCAAAAAGCTTTTGTAGATGCTATTAATACGTTTTTATGTAATATTCAAGCTGCAGAAAACACCGCAAAGCCATTTAAAATTATTTTGTACATTTTAACTGTCTCTTATTTCGTTTCATACTCAAACTAATTCAAACGTGTCAAGAAGCTTTTGTAGATGCTATTAATACGTTTTTATGTAATATTCAAGCTGCAGAAAACACCGCAAAGCCATTTAAAATTATTTTGTACATTTTAACTCTCTTATTTCGTTTCATACTCAAACTAATTCAAACGTGTCAAGAAGCTTTTGTAGATGCTATTAATACGTTTTTATGTAATATTCAAGCTGCAGAAAACACCGCAAAGCCATTTAAAATTATTTTGTACATTTTTACTGTCTCTTATTTCGTTTCATACTCAAACTAATTCAAACGTGTCAAGAAGCTTTTGTAGATGCTATTAATACGTTTTTATGTAATATTCAAGCTGCAGGAAACACAGCAAAACCATTTAAAGTTATTTTGTACATTTTAACTGTCTCTTATTTCGTTTCATACTCAAACTAATTCAAACGTGTCAAGAAGCTTTTGTAGATGCTATTAATACGTTTTTATGTAATATTCAAGCTGCAGGAAACACAGCAAAACCATTTAAAGTTATTTTGTACATTTTAACTGTCTCTTATTTCGTTTCATACTCAAACTAATTCAAACGTGTCAAGAAGCTTTTGTAGATGGTATTATTACGTTTTTATGTAATATTCAAGCTGCAGGAAACACAGCAAAACCATTTAAAGTTATTTTGTACATTTTAACTGTCTCTTATTTCGTTTCATACTCAAACTAATTCAAACGTGTCAAGAAGCTTTTGTAGATGCTATTAATACGTTTTTTTGTAATATTCAAGCTGCAGGAAACACAGCAAAACCATTTAAAGTTATTTTGTACATTTTAACTGTCTCTTATTTCGTTTCATACTCAAACTAATTCAAACGTGTCAAGAAGCTTTTGTAGATGCTATTAATACCTTTTTATGTAATATTCAAGCTGCAGAAAACACCGCAAAGCCATTTAAAATTATTTTGTACATTTTAACTGTCTCTTATTTCGTTTCATACTCAAACGTGTCAAGAAGATTTTGTAGATGCTATTAATACGTTTTTATGTAATATTCATGCTGCAGGAAACACAGCAAAACCATTTAGAGTTATTTTGTACATTTTAACTGTCTCTTATTTCGTTTCATACTCAAACTAATTCAAACGTGTCAAGAAGCTTTTGTAGATGCTATTAATACGTTTCTATGTAATATTCAAGCTGCAGAAAACACCGCAAAGCCATTTAAAATTATTTTGTACATTTTAACTGTCACTTATTTCGTTTCATACTCAAACTAATTCAAACGTGTCAAGAAGCTTTTGTAGATGCTATTAATACGTTTTTATGTAATATTCAAGCTGCAGAAAACACCGCAAAGCCATTTAAAATTATTTTGTACATTTTAACTGTCTCTTATTTCGTTTCATACTCAAACTAATTCAAACGTGTCAAGAAGCTTTTGTAGATGCTATTAATACGTTTTTATGTAATATTCAAGCTGCAGGAAACACAGCAAAACCATTTAAAGTTATTTTGTACATTTTAACTGTCTCTTATTTTGTTTCATACTCAAACTAATTCAAACGTGTCAAGAAGCTTTTGTAGATGCTATTAATACGTTTTTATGTAATATTCAAGCTGCAGAAAACACCGCAAAGCCATTTAAAATTATTTTGTACATTTTAACTGTCTCTTATTTCGTTTCATACTCAAACTAATTCAAACGTGTCAAGAAGCTTTTGTAGATGCTATTAATACGTTTTTATGTAATATTCAAGCTGCAGAAAACACAGCAAAACCATTTAAAGTTATTTTGTACATTTTAACTGTCTCTTATTTCGTTTCATACTCAAACTAATTCAAACGTGTCAAGAAGCTTTTGTAGATGCTATTAATACGTTTTTATGTAATATTCAAGCTGCAGAAAACACCGCAAAGCCATTTAAAATTATTTTGTACATTTTAACTGTCTCTTATTTCGTTTCATACTCAAACTAATTCAAACGTGTCAAGAAGCTTTTGTAGATGCTATTAATACGTTTTTATGTAATATTCAAGCTGCAGAAAACACCGCAAAGCCATTTAAAATTATTTTGTACATTTTAACTCTCTTATTTCGTTTCATACTCAAACTAATTCAAACGTGTCAAGAAGCTTTTGTAGATGCTATTAATACGTTTTTATGTAATATTCAAGCTGCAGAAAACACCGCAAAGCCATTTAAAATTATTTTGTACATTTTAACTGTCTCTTATTTCGTTTCATACTCAAACTAATTCAAACGTGTCAAGAAGCTTTTGTAGATACTATTAATACGTTTTTATGTAATATTCAAGCTGCAGAAAACACCGCAAAGCCATTTAAAGTTATTTTGTACATTTTA
Organism: Agriotes lineatus; assembly: GCA_940337035.1. NCBI lineage: Eukaryota > Metazoa > Arthropoda > Insecta > Coleoptera > Elateridae > Agriotes > Agriotes lineatus. The sequence goes on along the minus strand of CALNHX010008490.1, from coordinate 51,072 downwards.
ACTGTCTCTTATTTTGTTTCATACTCAAACTAATTCAAACGTGTCAAGAAGCTTTTGTAGATGCTATTAATACGTTTTTATGTAATATTCAAGCTGCAGGAAACACAGCAAAACCATTTAAAGTTATTTTGTACATTTTAACTGTCTCTTATTTCGTTTCATACTTAAAGTAATTCAAACGTGTCAAGAAGCTTTTGTAGATGCTATTAATACGTTTTTATGTAATATTCAAGCTGCAGAAAACACCGCAAAGCCATTTAAAATTATTTTGTACATTTTAACTGTCTCTTATTTCGTTTCATACTCAAACTAATTCAAACGTGTCAAGAAGCTTTTGTAGATGCTATTAATACGTTTTTATGTAATATTCAAGCTGCAGAAAACACCGCAAAGCTATTTAAAATTATTTTGTACATTTTAACTGTCTCTTATTTCGTTTCATACTCAAACTAATTCAAACGTGTCAAGAAGCTTTTGTAGATGCTATTAATAAGTTTTTATGTAATATTCAAGCTGCAGGAAACACAGCAAAACCATTTAAAATTATTTTGTACATTTTAACTGTCTCTTGTTTCGTTTCATACTCAAACTAATTCAAACGTGTCAAGAAGCTTTTGTAGATGCTATTAATACGTTTTTATGTAATATTCAAGCTGCAGAAAACACCGCAAAGCCATTTAAAATTATTTTGTACATTTTAACTGTCTCTTATTTCGTTTCATACTCAAACTAATTCAAACGTGTCAAGAAGCTTTTGTAGATGCTATTAATACGTTTTTATGTAATATTCAAGCTGCAGAAAACACCGCAAAGCCATTTAAAATTATTTTGTACATTTTAACTGTCTCTTATTTCGTTTCATACTCAAACTAATTCAAACGTGTCAAGAAGCTTTTGTAGATGCTATTAATACGTTTTTATGTAATATTCAAGCTGCAGGAAACACAGCAAAACCATTTAAAGTTATTTTGTACATTTTAACTGTCTCTTATTTCGTTTCATACTCAAACTAATTCAAACGTGTCAAGAAGCTTTTGTAGATGGTATTATTACGTTTTTATGTAATATTCAAGCTGCAGGAAACACAGCAAAACCATTTAAAGTTATTTTGTCCATTTTAACTGTCTCTTATTTCGTTTCATACTCAAACTAATTCAAACGTTTCAAGAAGCTTTTGTAGATGCTATTAATACGTTTTTTTGTAATATTCAAGCTGCAGGAAACACAGCAAAACCATTTAAAATTATTTTGTACATTTTAACTGTCTCTTATTTCGTTTCATACTCAAACTAATTCAAACGTGTCAAGAAGCTTTTGTAGATGCTATTAATACGTTTTTATGTAATATTCAAGCTGCAGAAAACACCGCAAAGCCATTTAAAATTATTTTGTACATTTTAACTGTCTCTTATTTCGTTTCATACTCAAACTAATTCAAACGTGTCAAGAAGCTTTTGTAGATGCTATTAATACGTTTTTATGTAATATTCAAGCTGCAGAAAACACCGCAAAGCCATTTAAAATTATTTTGTACATTTTAACTGTCTCTTATTTCGTTTCATACTCAAACTAATTCAAACGTGTCAAGAAGCTTTTGTAGATGCTATTAATACGTTTTTATGTAATATTCAAGCTGCAGGAAACACAGCAAAACCATTTAAAGTTATTTTGTACATTTTAACTGTCTCTTATTTCGTTTCATACTCAAACTAATTCAAACGTGTCAAGAAGCTTTTGTAGATGCTATTAATACGTTTTTATGTAATATTCAAGCTGCAGGAAACACAGCAAAACCATTTAAAGTTATTTTGTACATTTTAACTGTCTCTTATTTCGTTTCATACTCAAACTAATTCAAACGTGTCAAGAAGCTTTTGTAGATGCTATTAATACGTTTTTATGTAATATTCAAGCTGCAGAAAACACCGCAAAGCCATTTAAAATTATTTTGTACATTTTAACTGTCTCTTATTTCGTTTCATACTCAAACTAATTCAAACGTGTCAAGAAGCTTTTGTAGATGCTATTAATACGTTTTTATGTAATATTCAAGCTGCAGAAAACACCGCAAAGCTATTTAAAATTATTTTGTACATTTTAACTGTCTCTTATTTCGTTTCATACTCAAACTAATTCAAACGTGTCAAGAAGCTTTTGTAGATGCTATTAATAAGTTTTTATGTAATATTCAAGCTGCAGGAAACACAGCAAAACCATTTAAAATTATTTTGTACATTTTAACTGTCTCTTGTTTCGTTTCATACTCAAACTAATTCAAACGTGTCAAGAAGCTTTTGTAGATGCTATTAATACGTTTTTATGTAATATTCAAGCTGCAGAAAACACCGCAAAGCCATTTAAAATTATTTTGTACATTTTAACTGTCTCTTATTTCGTTTCATACTCAAACTAATTCAAACGTGTCAAGAAGCTTTTGTAGATGCTATTAATACGTTTTTATGTAATATTCAAGCTGCAGAAAACACCGCAAAGCCATTTAAAATTATTTTGTACATTTTAACTGTCTCTTATTTCGTTTCATACTCAAACTAATTCAAACGTGTCAAGAAGCTTTTGTAGATGCTATTAATACGTTTTTATGTAATATTCAAGCTGCAGGAAACACAGCAAAACCATTTAAAGTTATTTTGTACATTTTAACTGTCTCTTATTTCGTTTCATACTCAAACTAATTCAAACGTGTCAAGAAGCTTTTGTAGATGGTATTATTACGTTTTTATGTAATATTCAAGCTGCAGGAAACACAGCAAAACCATTTAAAGTTATTTTGTCCATTTTAACTGTCTCTTATTTCGTTTCATACTCAAACTAATTCAAACGTTTCAAGAAGCTTTTGTAGATGCTATTAATACGTTTTTTTGTAATATTCAAGCTGCAGGAAACACAGCAAAACCATTTAAAATTATTTTGTACATTTTAACTGTCTCTTATTTCGTTTCATACTCAAACTAATTCAAACGTGTCAAGAAGCTTTTGTAGATGCTATTAATACGTTTTTATGTAATATTCAAGCTGCAGAAAACACCGCAAAGCCATTTAAAATTATTTTGTACATTTTAACTGTCTCTTATTTCGTTTCATACTCAAACTAATTCAAACGTGTCAAGAAGCTTTTGTAGATGCTATTAATACGTTTTTATGTAATATTCAAGCTGCAGAAAACACCGCAAAGCCATTTAAAATTATTTTGTACATTTTAACTGTCTCTTATTTCGTTTCATACTCAAACTAATTCAAACGTGTCAAGAAGCTTTTGTAGATGCTATTAATACGTTTTTATGTAATATTCAAGCTGCAGGAAACACAGCAAAACCATTTAAAGTTATTTTGTACATTTTAACTGTCTCTTATTTCGTTTCATACTCAAACTAATTCAAACGTGTCAAGAAGCTTTTGTAGATGCTATTAATACGTTTTTATGTAATATTCAAGCTGCAGAAAACACCGCAAAGCCATTTAAAATTATTTTGTACATTTTAACTGTCTCTTATTTCGTTTCATACTCAAACTAATTCAAACGTGTCAAGAAGCTTTTGTAGATGCTATTAATACGTTTTTATGTAATATTCAAGCTGCAGGAAACACATCAAAACCATTTAAAATTATTTTGTACATTTTAACTGTCTCTTATTTCGTTTCATACTCAAACTAATTCAAACGTGTCAAGAAGCTTTTGTAGATGCTATTAATAAGTTTTTATGTAATATTCAAGCTGCAGGAAACACAGCAAAACCATTTAAAATTATTTTGTACATTTTAACTGTCTCTTGTTTCGTTTCATACTCAAACTAATTCAAACGTGTCAAGAAGCTTTTGTAGATGCTATTAATACGTTTTTATGTAATATTCAAGCTGCAGAAAACACCGCAAAGCCATTTAAAATTATTTTGTACATTTTAACTGTCTCTTATTTCGTTTCATACTCAAACTAATTCAAACGTGTCAAGAAGCTTTTGTAGATGCTATTAATACGTTTTTATGTAATATTCAAGCTGCAAAAAACACCGCAATGCCATTTAAAATTATTTTGTACATTTTAACTGTCTCTTATTTCGTTTCATACTCAAACTAATTCAAACGTGTCAAGAAGCTTTTGTAGATGCTATTAATACGTTTTTATGTAATATTCAAGCTGCAGGAAACACAGCAAAACCATTTAAAGTTATTTTGTACATTTTAACTGTCTCTTATTTCGTTTCATACTCAAACTAATTCAAACGTGTCAAGAAGCTTTTGTAGATGGTATTATTACGTTTTTATGTAATATTCAAGCTGCAGGAAACACAGCAAAACCATTTAAAGTTATTTTGTCCATTTTAACTGTCTCTTATTTCGTTTCATACTCAAACTAATTCAAACGTTTCAAGAAGCTTTTGTAGATGCTATTAATACGTTTTTTTGTAATATTCAAGCTGCAGGAAACACAGCAAAACCATTTAAAATTATTTTGTACATTTTAACTGTCTCTTATTTCGTTTCATACTCAAACTAATTCAAACGTGTCAAGAAGCTTTTGTAGATGCTATTAATACGTTTTTATGTAATATTCAAGCTGCAGAAAACACCGCAAAGCCATTTAAAATTATTTTGTACATTTTAACTGTCTCTTATTTCGTTTCATACTCAAACTAATTCAAACGTGTCAAGAAGCTTTTGTAGATGCTATTAATACGTTTTTATGTAATATTCAAGCTGCAGGAAACAGCAAAACCATTTAAAGTTATTTTGTACATTTTAACTGTCTCTTATTTCGTTTCATACTCAAACTAATTCAAACGTGTCAAGAAGCTTTTGTAGATGCTATTAATACGTTTTTATGTAATATTCAAGCTGCAGAAAACACCGCAAAGCCATTTAAAATTATTTTGTACATTTTAACTGTCTCTTATTTCGTTTCATACTCAAACTAATTCAAACGTGTCAAGAAGCTTTTGTAGATGCTATTAATACGTTTTTATGTAATATTCAAGCTGCAGAAAACACAGCAAAACCATTTAAAGTTATTTTGTACATTTTAACTGTCTCTTATTTCGTTTCATACTCAAACTAATTCAAACGTGTCAAAAAGCTTTTGTAGATGCTATTAATACGTTTTTATGTAATATTCAAGCTGCAGAAAACACCGCAAAGCCATTTAAAATTATTTTGTACATTTTAACTGTCTCTTATTTCGTTTCATACTCAAACTAATTCAAACGTGTCAAGAAGCTTTTGTAGATGCTATTAATACGTTTTTATGTAATATTCAAGCTGCAGAAAACACCGCAAAGCCATTTAAAATTATTTTGTACATTTTAACTCTCTTATTTCGTTTCATACTCAAACTAATTCAAACGTGTCAAGAAGCTTTTGTAGATGCTATTAATACGTTTTTATGTAATATTCAAGCTGCAGAAAACACCGCAAAGCCATTTAAAATTATTTTGTACATTTTTACTGTCTCTTATTTCGTTTCATACTCAAACTAATTCAAACGTGTCAAGAAGCTTTTGTAGATGCTATTAATACGTTTTTATGTAATATTCAAGCTGCAGGAAACACAGCAAAACCATTTAAAGTTATTTTGTACATTTTAACTGTCTCTTATTTCGTTTCATACTCAAACTAATTCAAACGTGTCAAGAAGCTTTTGTAGATGCTATTAATACGTTTTTATGTAATATTCAAGCTGCAGGAAACACAGCAAAACCATTTAAAGTTATTTTGTACATTTTAACTGTCTCTTATTTCGTTTCATACTCAAACTAATTCAAACGTGTCAAGAAGCTTTTGTAGATGGTATTATTACGTTTTTATGTAATATTCAAGCTTCAGGAAACACAGCAAAACCATTTAAAGTTATTTTGTACATTTTAACTGTCTCTTATTTCGTTTCATACTCAAACTAATTCAAACGTGTCAAGAAGCTTTTGTAGATGCTATTAATACGTTTTTTTGTAATATTCAAGCTGCAGGAAACACAGCAAAACCATTTAAAGTTATTTTGTACATTTTAACTGTCTCTTATTTCGTTTCATACTCAAACTAATTCAAACGTGTCAAGAAGCTTTTGTAGATGCTATTAATACCTTTTTATGTAATATTCAAGCTGCAGAAAACACCGCAAAGCCATTTAAAATTATTTTGTACATTTTAACTGTCTCTTATTTCGTTTCATACTCAAACGTGTCAAGAAGATTTTGTAGATGCTATTAATACGTTTTTATGTAATATTCAAGCTGCAGGAAACACAGCAAAACCATTTAGAGTTATTTTGTACATTTTAACTGTCTCTTATTTCGTTTCATACTCAAACTAATTCAAACGTGTCAAGAAGCTTTTGTAGATGCTATTAATACGTTTCTATGTAATATTCAAGCTGCAGAAAACACCGCAAAGCCATTTAAAATTATTTTGTACATTTTAACTGTCACTTATTTCGTTTCATACTCAAACTAATTCAAACGTGTCAAGAAGCTTTTGTAGATGCTATTAATACGTTTTTATGTAATATTCAAGCTGCAGAAAACACCGCAAAGCCATTTAAAATTATTTTGTACATTTTAACTGTCTCTTATTTCGTTTCATACTCAAACTAATTCAAACGTGTCAAGAAGCTTTTGTAGATGCTATTAATACGTTTTTATGTAATATTCAAGCTGCAGGAAACACAGCAAAGCCATTTAAAGTTATTTTGTACATTTTAACTGTCTCTTATTTCGTTTCATACTCAAACTAATTCAAACGTGTCAAGAAGCTTTTGTAGATGCTATTAATACGTTTTTATGTAATATTCAAGCTGCAGAAAACACCGCAAAGCCATTTAAAATTATTTTGTACATTTTAACTGTCTCTTATTTCGTTTCATACTCAAACTAATTCAAACGTGTCAAGAAGCTTTTGTAGATGCTATTAATACGTTTTTATGTAATATTCAAGCTGCAGGAAACACAGCAAAACCATTTAAAGTTATTTTGTACATTTTAACTGTCTCTTATTTCGTTTCATACTCAAACTAATTCAAACGTGTCAAGAAGCTTTTGTAGATGCTATTAATACGTTTTTATGTAATATTCAAGCTGCAGAAAACACCGCAAAGCCATTTAAAATTATTTTGTACATTTTAACTGTCTCTTATTTCGTTTCATACTCAAACTAATTCAAACGTGTCAAGAAGCTTTTGTAGATGCTATTAATACGTTTTTATGTAATATTCAAGCTGCAGAAAACACCGCAAAGCCATTTAAAGTTATTTTGTACATTTTAACTGTCTCTTATTTCGTTTCATACTCAAACTAATTCAAACGTGTCAAGAAGCTTTTGTAGATGCTATTAATACGTTTTTATGTAATATTCAAGCTGCAGAAAACACCGCAAAGCCATTTAAAATTATTTTGTATATTTTAACTGTCTCTTATTTCGTTTCATACTCAAACTAATTCAAACGTGTCAAGAAGCTTTTGTAGATGCTATTAATAAGTTTTTATGTAATATTCAAGCTGCACGAAACACAGAAAAACCATTTAAAGTTATTTTGTACATTTTAACTGTCTCTTATTTCGTTTCATACTCAAACTAATTCAAACGTGTCAAGAAGCTTTTGTAGATGCTATTAATACGTTTTTATGTAATATTCAAGCTGCAGAAAACACCGCAAAGCCATTTAAAATTATTTTGTACATTTTAACTGTCTCTTATTTCGTTTCATACTCAAACTAATTCAAACGTGTCAAGAAGCTTTTGTAGATGCTATTAATACGTTTTTATGTAATATTCAAGCTGCAGGAAACACAGCAAAACCATTTAAAGTTATTTTGTACATTTTAACTGTCTCTTATTTCGTTTCATACTCAAACTAATTCAAACGTGTCAAGAAGCTTTTGTAGATGCTATTAATACGTTTTTATGTAATATTCAAGCTGCAGAAAACACCGCAAAGCCATTTAAAATTATTTTGTACATTTTAACTGTCTCTTATTTCGTTTCATACTCAAACTAATTCAAACGTGTCAAGAAGCTTTTGTAGATGCTATTAATACGTTTTTATGTAATATTCAAGCTGCAGGAAACACAGCAAAACCATTTAAAGTTATTTTGTACATTTTAACTGTCTCTTATTTCGTTTCATACTCAAACTAATTCAAACGTGTCAAGAAGCTTTTGTAGATGCTATTAATACGTTTTTATGTAATATTCAAGCTGCAGAAAACACCGCAAAGCCATTTAAAATTATTTTGTACATTTTAACTGTCTCTTATTTCGTTTCATACTCAAACTAATTCAAACGTGTCAAGAAGCTTTTGTAGATGCTATTAATACGTTTTTATGTAATATTCAAGCTGCAGGAAACACAGCAAAACCATTTAAAGTTATTTTGTACATTTTAACTGTCTCTTATTTCGTTTCATACTCAAACTAATTCAAACGTGTCAAGAAGCTTTTGTAGATGCTATTAATACGTTTTTATGTAATATTCAAGCTGCAGAAAACACCGCAAAGCCATTTAAAATTATTTTGTACATTTTAACTGTCTCTTATTTCGTTTCATACTCAAACTAATTCAAACGTGTCAAGAAGCTTTTGTAGATGCTATTAATACGTTTTTATGTAATATTCAAGCTGCAGGAAACACAGCAAAACCATTTAAAGTTATTTTGTACATTTTAACTGTCTCTTATTTCGTTTCATACTCAAACTAATTCAAACGTGTCAAGAAGCTTTTGTAGATGCTATTAATACGTTTTTATGTAATATTCAAGCTGCAGAAAACACCGCAAAGCCATTTAAAATTATTTTGTACATTTTAACTGTCTCTTATTTCGTTTCATACTCAAACTAATTCAAACGTGTCAAGAAGCTTTTGTAGATGCTATTAATACGTTTTTATGTAATATTCAAGCTGCAGAAAACACCGCAAAGCCATTTAAAGTTATTTTGTACATTTTAACTGTCTCTTATTTCGTTTCATACTCAAACTAATTCAAACGTGTCAAGAAGCTTTTGTAGATGCTATTAATACGTTTTTATGTAATATTCAAGCTGCAGAAAACACCGCAAAGCCATTTAAAATTATTTTGTACATTTTAACTGTCTCTTATTTCGTTTCATACTCAAACTAATTCAAACGTGTCAAGAAGCTTTTGTAGATGCTATTAATACGTTTTTATGTAATATTCAAGCTGCAGGAAACACAGCAAAACCATTTAAAGTTATTTTGTACATTTTAACTGTCTCTTATTTCGTTTCATACTCAAACTAATTCAAACGTGTCAAGAAGCTTTTGTAGATGCTATTAATACGTTTTTATGTAATATTCAAGCTGCAGAAAACACCGCAAAGCCATTTAAAATTATTTTGTACATTTTAACTGTCTCTTATTTCGTTTCATACTCAAACTAATTCAAACGTGTCAAGAAGCTTTTGTAGATGCTATTAATACGTTTTTATGTAATATTCAAACTGCAGAAAACACAGCAAAACCATTTAAAGTTATTTTGTACATTTTAACTGTCTCTTATTTCGTTTCATACTCAAACTAATTCAAACGTGTCAAGAAGCTTTTGTAGATGCTATTAATACGTTTTTATGTAATATTCAAGCTGCAGAAAACACCGCAAAGCCATTTAAAATTATTTTGTACATTTTAACTGTCTCTTATTTCGTTTCATACTCAAACTAATTCAAACGTGTCAAGAAGCTTTTGTAGATGCTATTAATACGTTTTTATGTAATATTCAAGCTGCAGAAAACACCGCAAAGCCATTTAAAATTATTTTGTACATTTTAACTCTCTTATTTCGTTTCATACTCAAACTAATTCAAACGTGTCAAGAAGCTTTTGTAGATGCTATTAATACGTTTTTATGTAATATTCAAGCTGCAGAAAACACCGCAAAGCCATTTAAAATTATTTTGTACATTTTTACTGTCTCTTATTTCGTTTCATACTCAAACTAATTCAAACGTGTCAAGAAGCTTTTGTAGATGCTATTAATACGTTTTTATGTAATATTCAAGCTGCAGGAAACACAGCAAAACCATTTAAAGTTATTTTGTACATTTTAACCCTCACTTAGGCGCGCACCGCAACGTAACGCGCTTAGTCGCGCTAGGCCCGGTGGACATAAAGCTAGAGATCACACGTTTTGTCGATTATTTCTATGGAGTTATGATTGAATGTGCTTATAGTGATTACTATGAAGGTTACTATGCCTATATACACATAATTCTCTTAAACAAATATATGTGAAACCAGCTATTTGAGTGAGAAAAAACCGACCAAATGCCATTTTCAGTGGAAATTAGTATAAACCCAAATCTTTACGTTTAATAATTAGATTTCGAGTAGTTCAGGTATTTAGTTCGAAAGTACTTCTATATTATTGACATACCTGTAATATATTTATCTGTAAACGTAATGATGAAGTCAGTTCTTTGTGAAATTGTTATAGTTCAAATATTTACCTCCAAGTATTTTTATTGTATTTTCAAATTACACAACACTTGTAAGGCACAAAATGGCTGGATTGATTTTGGATAAACACACATATACATATTATATACAATAATTAAACAATAAAAAGACTATTCAGAATCTGTGTATATTTCTTCTTCTCCTTCTGAAGTTTTGTTAAAACATTCCTGGCACAGTTTTTTTGGTGTGTAGACCCAGGCACAAAAATGTATTGCACTTTTCACACGAGTACTGAGTTTTACATTGCTTTTTGCTGTTTTTGTAACAAGGTCCGCAATATTTTCTTTTGTTTCGAGGCGTTGCAGCTGCTGCTACTTGTTCTTCTTTACTGGCTGCAACGGTTTATATTTTTTTAAAAGAATTTGCAATTCATTTGGTAAATTTTTCAATACGGATCTTCTTTGTAACTGGGGAGTTGCTAAACACAGAGCCATTTTCTTCAAGTAGTTTCGTCTAGGAAAATATTCCTTTCCGTTTCCCAAATGAATTACTCTGGAGTTAATTCCAGCGACATTCAACGTGTGGTAAAAAATTACCATTGGCCATCTTCTTGTTGATCGTGCTGTGTTGTAAGTAGCACACAATTTATCAACAACATCCACACCTGATTTTGTTTCATTGTAAAATTGTATTATTTCTGGTATTTTATCCGTTTCAGTTGATACCGAGCCACAGTCGACGAAAAACACTGTCACGCTCGGCGCTAAAATACGCAGAATAACAGTTACGCGAGCGGGCGCGTCAGGTCCAGCGGACATAAGCAACGTACGGTTCCGCCTACTCATCAATTACTCGGGAACTAAGACAGTTATCGATATGCCGCTTCAGGAAATGGTTATAAATAGATCCTTCTGAGATGTCATGAAGGCCCACCCCAATAACTCAATCGGGTTCTGAAATAAAAGCAAAATACTAGGGCATAGGCCCACTGGACCTATGCGCGCCTAATGGAAGGTTAACTGTCTCTTATTTCGTTTCATACTCAAACTAATTCAAACGTGTCAAGAAGCTTTTGTAGATGCTATTAATACGTTTTTATGTAATATTCAAGCTGCAGGAAACACAGCAAAACCATTTAAAGTTATTTTGTACATTTTAACTGTCTCTTATTTCGTTTCATACTCAAACTAATTCAAACGTGTCAAGAAGCTTTTGTAGATGGTATTATTACGTTTTTATGTAATATTCAAGCTGCAGGAAACACAGCAAAACCATTTAAAGTTATTTTGTACATTTTAACTGTCTCTTATTTCGTTTCATACTCAAACTAATTCAAACGTGTCAAGAAGCTTTTGTAGATGCTATTAATACGTTTTTTTGTAATATTCAAGCTGCAGGAAACACAGCAAAACCATTTAAAGTTATTTTGTACATTTTAACTGTCTCTTATTTCGTTTCATACTCAAACTAATTCAAACGTGTCAAGAAGCTTTTGTAGATGCTATTAATACCTTTTTATGTAATACTCAAGCTGCAGAAAACACCGCAAAGCCATTTAAAATTATTTTGTACATTTTAACTGTCTCTTATCTCGTTTCATACTCAAACGTGCCAAGAAGATTTTGTAGATGCTATTAATACGTTTTTATGTAATATTCAAGCTGCAGGAAACACAGCAAAACCATTTAGAGTTATTTTGTACATTTTAACTGTCTCTTATTTCGTTTCATACTCAAACTAATTCAAACGTGTCAAGAAGCTTTTGTAGATGCTATTAATACGTTTTTATGTAATATTCAAGCTGCAGAAAACACCGCAAAGCCATTTAAAATTATTTTGTACATTTTAACTGTCACTTATTTCGTTTCATACTCAAACTAATTCAAACGTGTCAAGAAGCTTTTGTAGATGCTATTAATACGTTTTTATGTAATATTCAAGCTGCAGAAAACACCGCAAAACCATTTAAAATTATTTTGTACATTTTAACTGTCTCTTATTTCGTTTCATACTCAAACTAATTCAAACGTGTCAAGAAGCTTTTGTAGATGCTATTAATACGTTTTTATGTAATATTCAAGCTGCAGGAAACACAGCAAAACCATTTAAAGTTATTTTGTACATTTTAACTGTCTCTTATTTCATTTCATACTCAAACTAATTCAAACGTGTCAAGAAGCTTTTGTAGATGGTATTATTACGTTTTTATGTAATATTCAAGCTGCAGGAAACACAGCAAAACCATTTAAAGTTATTTTGTACATTTTAACTGTCTCTTATTTCGTTTCATACTCAAACTAATTCAAACGTGTCAAGAAGCTTTTGTAGATGCTATTAATACCTTTTTATGTAATATTCAAGCTGCAGAAAACACCGCAAAGCCATTTAAAATTATTTTGTACATTTTAACTGTCTCTTATCTCGTTTCATACTCAAACGTGCCAAGAAGATTTTGTAGATGCTATTAATACGTTTTTATGTAATATTCAAGCTGCAGGAAACACAGCAAAACCATTTAGAGTTATTTTGTACATTTTAACTGTCTCTTATTTCGTTTCATACTCAAACTAATTCAAACGTGTCAAGAAGCTTTTTTAGATGCTATTAATACGTTTTTATGTAATATTCAAGCTGCAGAAAACACCGCAAAGCCATTTAAAATTATTTTGTACATTTTAACTGTCACTTATTTCGTTTCATACTCAAACTAATTCAAACGTGTCAAGAAGCTTTTGTAGATGCTATTAATACGTTTTTATGTAATATTCAAGCTGCAGAAAACACCGCAAAGCCATTTAAAATTATTTTGTACATTTTAACTGTCTCTTATTTCGTTTCATACTCAAACTAATTCAAACGTGTCAAGAAGCTTTTGTAGATGCTATTAATACGTTTTTATGTAATATTCAAGCTGCAGGAAACACAGCAAAACCATTTAAAGTTATTTTGTACATTTTAACTGTCTCTTATTTCGTTTCATACTCAAACTAATTCAAACGTGTCAAGAAGCTTTTGTAGATGCTATTAATACGTTTTTATGTAATATTCAAGCTGCAGGAAACACAGCAAAACCATTTAAAGTTATTTTGTACATTTTAACTGTCTCTTATTTCGTTTCATACTCAAACTAATTCAAACGTGTCAAGAAGCTTTTGTAGATGCTATTAATACGTTTTTATGTAATATTCAAGCTGCAGAAAACACCGCAAAGCCATTTAAAATTATTTTGTACATTTTAACTGTCTCTTATTTTGTTTCATACTCAAACTAATTCAAACGTGTCAAGAAGCTTTTGTAGATGCTATTAATACGTTTTTATGTAATATTCAAGCTGCAGGAAACACAGCAAAACCATTTAAAGTTATTTTGTACATTTTAACTGTCTCTTATTTCGTTTCATACTCAAACTAATTCAAACGTGTCAAGAAGCTTTTGTAGATGCTATTAATACGTTTTTATGTAATATTCAAGCTGCAGAAAACACCGCAAAGCCATTTAAAATTATTTTGTACATTTTAACTGTCTCTTATTTCGTTTCATACTCAAACTAATTCAAACGTGTCAAGAAGCTTTTGTAGATGCTATTAATACGTTTTTATGTAATATTCAAGCTGCAGAAAACACCGCAAAGCCATTTAAAATTATTTTGTACATTTTAACTGTCTCTTATTTCGTTTCATACTCAAACTAATTCAAACGTGTCAAGAAGCTTTTGTAGATGCTATTAATACGTTTTTATGTAATATTCAAGCTGCAGAAAACACCGCAAAGCCATTTAAAATTATTTTGTAAATTTTAACTGTCTCTTATTTCGTTTCATACTCAAACTAATTCAAACGTGTCAAGAAGCTTTTGTAGATGCTATTAATACGTTTTTATGTAATATTCAAGCTGCAGGAAACACAGCAAAACCATTTAAAGTTATTTTGTACATTTTAACTGTCTCTTATTTCGTTTCATACTCAAACTAATTCAAACGTGTCAAGAAGCTTTTGAAGATGCTAATAATACGTTTTTATGTAATATTCAAGCTGCAGAACACACCGCAAAGCCATTTAAAATTATTTTGTACATTTTAACTGTCTCTTATTTCGTTTCATACTCAAACTAATTCAAACGTGTCAAGAAGCTTTTGTAGAAGCTATTAATACGTTTTTATGTAATATTCAAGCTGCAGAAAACACCGCAAAACCATTTAAAATTATTTTGTACATTTTAACTGTCTCTTATTTCGTTTCATACTCAAACTAATTCAAACGTGTCAAGAAGCTTTTGTAGATGCTATTAATACGTTTTTTTGTTATATTCAAGCTGCAGAAAACACCGCAAAACCATTTAAAATTATTTTGTACATTTTAACTGTCTCTTATTTCGTTTCATACTCAAACTAATTCAAACGTGTCAAGAAGCTTTTGTAGATGCTATTAATACGTTTTTATGTAATATTCAAGCTGCAGAAAACACCGCAAAGCCATTTAAAATTATTTTGTACATTTTAACTGTCTCTTATTTCGTTTCATACTCAAACTAATTCAAACGTGTCAAGAAGCTTTTGTAGATGCTATTAATACGTTTTTATGTAATATTCAAGCTGCAGGAAACACAGCAAAACCATTTAAAGTTATTTTGTACATTTTAACTGTCTCTTATTTCGTTTCATACTCAAACTAATTCAAACGTGTCAAGAAGCTTTTGTAGATGCTATTAATACCTTTTTATGTAATATTCAAGCTGCAGAAAACACCGCAAAGCCATTTAAAATTATTTTGTACATTTTAACTGTCTCTTATATCGTTTCATACTCAAACGTGTCAGGAAGCTTTTGTAGATGCTATTAATACGTTTTTATGTAATATTCAAGCTGCAGGAAACACAGCAAAACCATTTAGAGTTATTTTGTACATTTTAACTGTCTCTTATTTCGTTTCATACTCAAACTAATTCAAACGTGTCAAGAAGCTTTTGTAGATGCTATTAATACGTTTTTATGTAATATTCAAGCTGCAGAAAACACCGCAAAGCCATTTAAAATTATTTTGTACATTTTAACTGTCTCTTATTTCGTTTCATACTCAAACTAATTCAAACGTGTCAAGAAGCTTTTGTAGATGCTATTAATACGTTTTTATGTAATATTCAAGCTGCAGAAAACACCGCAAAGCCATTTAAAATTATTTTGTACATTTTAACTGTCTCTTATTTCGTTTCATACTCAAACTAATTCAAACGTGTCAAGAAGCTTTTGTAGATGCTATTAATACGTTTTTATGTAATATTCAAGCTGCAGGAAACACAGCAAAACCATTTAAAGTTATTTTGTACATTTTAACTGTCTCTTATTTCGTTTCATACTCAAACTAATTCAAACGTGTCAAGAAGCTTTTGTAGATGCTATTAATACGTTTTTATGTAATATTCAAGCTGCAGAAAACACCGCAAAGCCATTTAAAATTATTTTGTACATTTTAACTGTCTCTTATTTCGTTTCATACTCAAACTAATTCAAACGTGTCAAGAAGCTTTTGTAGATGCTATTAATACGTTTTTATGTAATATTCAAGCTGCAGGAAACACAGCAAAACCATTTAAAGTTATTTTGTACATTTTAACTGTCTCTTATTTCGTTTCATACTCAAACTAATGCAAACGTGTCAAGAAGCTTTTGTAGATGCTATTAATACGTTTTTATGTAATATTCAAGCTGCAGAAAACACCGCAAAGCCATTTAAAATTATTTTGTACATTTTAACTGTCTCTTATTTCGTTTCATACTCAAACTAATTCAAACGTGTCAAGAAGCTTTTGTAGAAGCTATTAATACGTTTTTATGTAATATTCAAGCTGCAGAAAACACCGCAAAACCATTTAAAATTATTTTGTACATTTTAACTGTCTCTTATTTCGTTTCATACTCAAACTAATTCAAACGTGTCAAGAAGCTTTTGTAGATGCTATTAATACGTTTTTTTGTAATATTCAAGCTGCAGAAAACACCGCAAAACCATTTAAAATTATTTTGTACATTTTAACTGTCTCTTATTTCGTTTCATACTCAAACTAATTCAAACGTGTCAAGAAGCTTTTGTAGATGCTATTAATACGTTTTTATGTAATATTCAAGCTGCAGAAAACACCGCAAAGCCATTTAAAATTATTTTGTACATTTTAACTGTCTCTTATTTCGTTTCATACTCAAACTAATTCAAACGTGTCAAGAAGCTTTTGTAGATGCTATTAATACGTTTTTATGTAATATTCAAGCTGCAGGAAACACAGCAAAACCATTTAAAGTTATTTTGTACATTTTAACTGTCTCTTATTTCGTTTCATACTCAAACTAATTCAAACGTGTCAAGAAGCTTTTGTAGATGCTATTAATACCTTTTTATATAATATTCAAGCTGCAGAAAACACCGCAAAGCCATTTAAAATTATTTTGTACATTTTAACTGTCTCTTATATCGTTTCATACTCAAACGTGTCAGGAAGCTTTTGTAGATGCTATTAATACGTTTTTATGTAATATTCAAGCTGCAGGAAACACAGAAAAACCATTTAAAGTTATTTTGTACATTTTAACTGTCTCTTATTTCGTTTCATACTCAAACTAATTCAAACGTGTCAAGAAGCTTTTGTAGATGCTATTAATACCTTTTTATATAATATTCAAGCTGCAGAAAACACCGCAAAGCCATTTAAAATTATTTTGTACATTTTAACTGTCTCTTATATCGTTTCATACTCAAACGTGTCAGGAAGCTTTTGTAGATGCTATTAATACGTTTTTATGTAATATTCAAGCTGCAGGAAACACAGAAAAACCATTTAGAGTTATTTTGTACATTTTAACTGTCTCTTATTTCGTTTCATACTCAAACTAATTCAAACGTGTCAAGAAGCTTTTGTAGATGCTATTAATACGTTTTTATGTAATATTCAAGCTGCAGGAAACACAGCAAAACCATTTAAAGTTATTTTGTACATTTTAACTGTCTCTTATTTCGTTTCATACTCAAACTAATTCAAACGTGTCAAGAAGCTTTTGTAGATGATATTAATACGTTTTTATGTAATATTCAAGCTGCAGAAAACACCGCAAAGCCATTTAAAATTATTTTGTACATTTTAACTGTCTCTTATTTCGTTTCATACTCAAACTAATTCAAACGTGTCAAGAAGCTTTTGTAGATGCTATTAATACGTTTTTATCTAATATTCAAGCTGCAGAAAACACCGCAAAGCCATTTAAAATTATTTTGTACATTTTAACTGTCTCTTATTTCGTTTCATACTCAAACTAATTCAAACGTGTCAAGAAGCTTTTGTAGAAGCTATTAATACGTTTTTATGTAATATTCAAGCTGCAGAAAACACCGCAAAACCATTTAAAATTATTTTGTACATTTTAACTGTCTCTTATTTCGTTTCATACTCAAACTAATTCAAACGTGTCAAGAAGCTTTTGTAGATGCTATTAATACGTTTTTTTGTAATATTCAAGCTGCAGAAAACACCGCAAAACCATTTAAAATTATTTTGTACATTTTAACTGTCTCTTATTTCGTTTCATACTCAAACTAATTCAAACGTGTCAAGAAGCTTTTGTAGATGCTATTAATACGTTTTTATGTAATATTCAAGCTGCAGAAAACACCGCAAAGCCATTTAAAATTATTTTGTACATTTTAACTGTCTCTTATTTCGTTTCATACTCAAACTAATTCAAACGTGTCAAGAAGCTTTTGTAGATGCTATTAATACGTTTTTATGTAATATTCAAGCTGCAGGAAACACAGCAAAACCATTTAAAGTTATTTTGTACATTTTAACTGTCTCTTATTTCGTTTCATACTCAAACTAATTCAAACGTGTCAAGAAGCTTTTGTAGATGCTATTAATACCTTTTTATATAATATTCAAGCTGCAGAAAACACCGCAAAGCCATTTAAAATTATTTTGTACATTTTAACTGTCTCTTATATCGTTTCATACTCAAACGTGTCAGGAAGCTTTTGTAGATGCTATTAATACGTTTTTATGTAATATTCAAGCTGCAGGAAACACAGAAAAACCATTTAAAGTTATTTTGTACATTTTAACTGTCTCTTATTTCGTTTCATACTCAAACTAATTCAAACGTGTCAAGAAGCTTTTGTAGATGCTATTAATACCTTTTTATATAATATTCAAGCTGCAGAAAACACCGCAAAGCCATTTAAAATTATTTTGTACATTTTAACTGTCTCTTATATCGTTTCATACTCAAACGTGTCAGGAAGCTTTTGTAGATGCTATTAATACGTTTTTATGTAATATTCAAGCTGCAGGAAACACAGAAAAACCATTTAGAGTTATTTTGTACATTTTAACTGTCTCTTATTTCGTTTCATACTCAAACTAATTCAAACGTGTCAAGAAGCTTTTGTAGATGCTATTAATACGTTTTTATGTAATATTCAAGCTGCAGGAAACACAGCAAAACCATTTAAAGTTATTTTGTACATTTTAACTGTCTCTTATTTCGTTTCATACTCAAACTAATTCAAACGTGTCAAGAAGCTTTTGTAGATGATATTAATACGTTTTTATGTAATATTCAAGCTGCAGAAAACACCGCAAAGCCATTTAAAATTATTTTGTACATTTTAACTGTCTCTTATTTCGTTTCATACTCAAACTAATGCAAACGTGTCAAGAAGCTTTTGTAGATGCTATTAATACGTTTTTATGTAATATTCAAGCTGCAGAAAACACCGCAAAGCCATTTAAAATTATTTTGTACATTTTAACTGTCTCTTATTTCGTTTCATACTCAAACTAATTCAAACGTGTCAAGAAGCTTTTGTAGATGCTATTAATACGTTTTTATGTAATATTCAAGCTGCAGAAAACACCGCAAAGCCATTTAAAATTATTTTGTACATTTTAACTGTCTCTTATTTCGTTTCATACTCAAACTAATTCAAACGTGTCAAGAAGCTTTTGTAGAAGCTATTAATACGTTTTTATGTAATATTCAAGCTGCAGAAAACACCGCAAAACCATTTAAAATTATTTTGTACATTTTAACTGTCTCTTATTTCGTTTCATACTCAAACTAATTCAAACGTGTCAAGAAGCTTTTGTAGATGCTATTAATACGTTTTTTTGTAATATTCAAGCTGCAGAAAACACCGCAAAACCATTTAAAATTATTTTGTACATTTTAACTGTCTCTTATTTCGTTTCATACTCAAACTAATTCAAACGTGTCAAAAAGCTTTTGTAGATGCTATTAATACGTTTTTATGTAATATTCAAGCTGCAGAAAACACCGCAAAGCCATTTAAAATTATTTTGTACATTTTAACTGTCTCTTATTTCGTTTCATACTCAAACTAATTCAAACGTGTCAAGAAGCTTTTGTAGATGCTATTAATACGTTTTTATGTAATATTCAAGCTGCAGGAAACACAGCAAAACCATTTAAAGTTATTTTGTACATTTTAACTGTCTCTTATTTCGTTTCATACTCAAACTAATTCACACGTGTCAAGAAGCTTTTGTAGATGCTATTAATACCTTTTTATATAATATTCAAGCTGCAGAAAACACCGCAAAGCCATTTAAAATTATTTTGTACATTTTAACTGTCTCTTATATCGTTTCATACTCAAACGTGTCAGGAAGCTTTTGTAGATGCTATTAATACGTTTTTATGTAATATTCAAGCTGCAGGAAACACAGAAAAACCATTTAGAGTTATTTTGTACATTTTAACTGTCTCTTATTTCGTTTCATACTCAAACTAATTCAAACGTGTCAAGAAGCTTTTGTAGATGCTATTAATACGTTTTTATGTAATATTCAAGCTGCAGAAAACACCGCAAAGCCATTTAAAATTATTTTGTACATTTTAACTGTCTCTTATTTCGTTTCATACTCAAACTAATTCAAACGTGTCAAGAAGCTTTTGTAGATGCTATTAATACGTTTTTATGTGATATTCAAGCTGCAGAAAACACCGCAAAGCCATTTAAAATTATTTTGTACATTTTAACTGTCTCTTATTTCGTTTCATACTCAAACTAATTCAAACGTGTCAAGAAGCTTTTGTAGATGCTATTAATACGTTTTTATGTAATATTCAAGCTGCAGGAAACACAGCAAAACCATTTAAAGTTATTTTGTACATTTTAACTGTCTCTTATTTCGTTTCATACTCAAACTAATTCAAACGTGTCAAGAAGCTTTTGTAGATGATATTAATACGTTTATATGTAATATTCAAGCTGCAGAAAACACCGCAAAGCCATTTAAAATTATTTTGTACATTTTAACTGTCTCTTATTTCGTTTCATACTCAAACTAATTCAAACGTGTCAAGAAGCTTTTGTAGATTCTATTAATACGTTTTAATGTAATATTCAAGCTGCAGAAAACACCGCAAAGCCATTTAAAATTATTTTGTACATTTTAACTGTCTCTTATTTCGTTTCATACTCAAACTAATTCAAACGTGTCAAGAAGCTTTTGTAGATCCTATTAATACGTTTTTATGTAATATTCAAGCTGCAGAAAACACCGCAAAGCCATTTAAAATTATTTTGTAAATTTTAACTGTCTCTTATTTCGTTTCATACTCAAACTAATTCAAACGTGTCAAGAAGCTTTTGTAGATGCTATTAATACGTTTTTATGTAATATTCAAGCTGCAGGAAACACAGCAAAACCATTTAAAGTTATTTTGTACATTTTAACTGTCTCTTATTTCGTTTTATACTCAAACTAATTCAAACGTGTCAAGAAGCTTTTGAAGATGCTAATAATACGTTTTTATGTAATATTCAAGCTGCAGAAAACACCGCAAAGCCATTTAAAATTATTTTGTACATTTTAACTGTCTCTTATTTCGTTTCATACTCAAACTAATTCAAACATGACAAGAAGCTTTTGTAGAAGCTATTAATACGTTTTTATGTAATATTCAAGCTGCAGAAAACACCGCAAAACCATTTAAAATTATTTTGTACATTTTAACTGTCTCTTATTCCGTTTCATACTCAAACTAATTCAAACGTGTCAAGAAGCTTTTGTAGATGCTATTAATACGTTTTTATGTAATATTCAAGCTGCAGAAAACACAGCAAAACCATTTAAAGTTATTTTGTACATTTTAACTGTCTCTTATTTCGTTTCATACTCAAACTAATTCAAACGTGTCAAGAAGCTTTTGTAGATGCTATTAATACCTTTTTATGTAATATTCAAGCTGCAGAAAACACCGCAAAGCCATTTAAAATTATTTTGTACATTTTAACTGTCTCTTATTTCGTTTCATACTCAAACTAATTCAAACGTGTCAAGAAGCTTTTGTAGATGCTATTAATACGTTTTTATGTAATATTCAAGCTGCAGGAAACACAGCAAAACCATTTAGATTTATTTTGTACATTTTAACTGTCTCTTATTTCGTTTCATACTCAAACTAATTCAAACGTGTCAAGAAGCTTTTGTAGATGCTATTAATACGTTTTTATGTAATATTCAAGCTGCAGAAAACACCGCAAAGCCATTTAAAATTATTTTGTACATTTTAACTGTCTCTTATTTCGTTTCATACTCAAACTAATTCAAACGTGTCAAGAAGCTTTTGTAGATGCTATTAATACGTTTTTATGTAATATTCAAGCTGCAGAAAACACCGCAAAGCCATTTAAAATTATTTTGTACATTTTAACTGTCTCTTATTTCGTTTCATACTCAAACTAATTCAAACGTGTCAAGAAGCTTTTGTAGATGCTATTAATACGTTTTTATGTAATATTCAAGCTGCAGGAAACACAGCAAAACCATTTAAAGTTATTTTGTACATTTTAACTGTCTCTTATTTCGTTTCATACTCAAACTAATTCAAACGTGTCAAGAAGCTTTTGTAGATGCTATTAATACGTTTTTATGTAATATTCAAGCTGCAGAAAACACCGCAAAGCCATTTAAAATTATTTTGTACATTTTAACTGTCTCTTATTTCGTTTCATACTCAAACTAATTCAAACGTGTCAAGAAGCTTTTGTAGATGCTATTAATACGTTTTTATGTAATATTCAAGCTGCAGGAAACACAGCAAAACCATTTAAAGTTATTTTGTACATTTTAACTGTCTCTTATTTCGTTTCATACTCAAACTAATTCAAACGTGTCAAGAAGCTTTTGTAGATGATATTAATACGTTTTTATGTAATATTCAAGCTGCAGAAAACACCGCAAAGCCATTTAAAATTATTTTGTACATTTTAACTGTCTCTTATTTCGTTTCATACTCAAACTAATGCAAACGTGTCAAGAAGCTTTTGTAGATGCTATTAATACGTTTTTATGTAATATTCAAGCTGCAGGAAACACCGCAAAGCCATTTAAAATTATTTTGTACATTTTAACTGTCTCTTATTTCGTTTCATACTCAAACTAATTCAAACGTGTCAAGAAGCTTTTGTAGATGCTATTAATACGTTTTTATCTAATATTCAAGCTGCAGAAAACACCGCAAAGCCATTTAAAATTATTTTGTACATTTTAACTGTCTCTTATTTTGTTTCATACTCAAACTAATTCAAACGTGTCAAGAAGCTTTTGTAGAAGCTATTAATACGTTTTTATGTAATATTCAAGCTGCAGAAAACACCGCAAAACCATTTAAAATTATTTTGTACATTTTAACTGTCTCTTATTTCGTTTCATACTCAAACTAATTCAAACGTGTCAAGAAGCTTTTGTAGATGCTATTAATACGTTTTTTTGTAATATTCAAGCTGCAGAAAACACCGCAAAACCATTTAAAATTATTTTGTACATTTTAACTGTCTCTTATTTCGTTTCATACTCAAACTAATTCAAACGTGTCAAGAAGCTTTTGTAGATGCTATTAATACGTTTTTATGTAATATTCAAGCTGCAAAAAACACCGCAAAGCCATTTAAAATTATTTTGTACATTTTAACTGTCTCTTATTTCGTTTCATACTCAAACTAATTCAAACGTGTCAAGAAGCTTTTGTAGATGCTATTAATACGTTTTTATGTAATATTCAAGCTGCAGGAAACACAGCAAAACCATTTAAAGTTATTTTGTACATTTTAACTGTCTCTTATTTCGTTTCATACTCAAACTAATTCAAACGTGTCAAGAAGCTTTTGTAGATGCTATTAATACCTTTTTATATAATATTCAAGCTGCAGAAAACACCGCAAAGCCATTTAAAATTATTTTGTACATTTTAACTGTCTCTTATATCGTTTCATACTCAAACGTGTCAGGAAGCTTTTGTAGATGCTATTAATACGTTTTTATGTAATATTCAAGCTGCAGGAAACACAGAAAAACCATTTAAAGTTATTTTGTACATTTTAACTGTCTCTTATTTCGTTTCATACTCAAACTAATTCAAACGTGTCAAGAAGCTTTTGTAGATGCTATTAATACCTTTTTATATAATATTCAAGCTGCAGAAAACACCGCAAAGCCATTTAAAATTATTTTGTACATTTTAACTGTCTCTTATATCGTTTCATACTCAAACGTGTCAGGAAGCTTTTGTAGATGCTATTAATACGTTTTTATGTAATATTCAAGCTGCAGGAAACACAGAAAAACCATTTAGAGTTATTTTGTACATTTTAACTGTCTCTTATTTCGTTTCATACTCAAACTAATTCAAACGTGTCAAGAAGCTTTTGTAGATGCTATTAATACGTTTTTAATGAATATTCAAGCTGCAGGAAACACAGCAAAACCATTTAAAGTTATTTTGTACATTTTAACTGTCTCTTATTTCGTTTCATACTCAAACTAATTCAAACGTGTCAAGAAGCTTTTGTAGATGATATTAATACGTTTTTATGTAATATTCAAGCTGCAGAAAACACCGCAAAGCCATTTAAAATTATTTTGTACATTTTAACTGTCTCTTATTTCGTTTCATACTCAAACTAATGCAAACGTGTCAAGAAGCTTTTGTAGATGCTATTAATACGTTTTTATGTAATATTCAAGCTGCAGAAAACACCGCAAAGCCATTTAAAATTATTTTGTACATTTTAACTGTCTCTTATTTCGTTTCATACTCAAACTAATTCAAACGTGTCAAGAAGCTTTTGTAGATGCTATTAATACGTTTTTATGTAATATTCAAGCTGCAGAAAACACCGCAAAGCCATTTAAAATTATTTTGTACATTTTAACTGTCTCTTATTTCGTTTCATACTCAAACTAATTCAAACGTGTCAAGAAGCTTTTGTAGAAGCTATTAATACGTTTTTATGTAATATTCAAGCTGCAGAAAACACCGCAAAACCATTTAAAATTATTTTGTACATTTTAACTGTCTCTTATTTCGTTTCATACTCAAACTAATTCAAACGTGTCAAGAAGCTTTTGTAGATGCTATTAATACGTTTTTTTGTAATATTCAAGCTGCAGAAAACACCGCAAAACCATTTAAAATTATTTTGTACATTTTAACTGTCTCTTATTTCGTTTCATACTCAAACTAATTCAAACGTGTCAAGAAGCTTTTGTAGATGCTATTAATACGTTTTTATGTAATATTCAAGCTGCAGAAAACACCGCAAAGCCATTTAAAATTATTTTGTACATTTTAACTGTCTCTTATTTCGTTTCATACTCAAACTAATTCAAACGTGTCAAGAAGCTTTTGTAGATGCTATTAATACGTTTTTATGTAATATTCAAGCTGCAGGAAACACAGCAAAACCATTTAAAGTTATTTTGTACATTTTAACTGTCTCTTATTTCGTTTCATACTCAAACTAATTCAAACGTGTCAAGAAGCTTTTGTAGATGCTATTAATACCTTTTTATATAATATTCAAGCTGCAGAAAACACCGCAAAGCCATTTAAAATTATTTTGTACATTTTAACTGTCTCTTATATCGTTTCATACTCAAACGTGTCAGGAAGCTTTTGTAGATGCTATTAATACGTTTTTATGTAATATTCAAGCTGCAGGAAACACAGAAAAACCATTTAGAGTTATTTTGTACATTTTAACTGTCTCTTATTTCGTTTCATACTCAAACTAATTCAAACGTGTCAAGAAGCTTTTGTAGATGCTATTAATACGTTTTTATGTAATATTCAAGCTGCAGAAAACACCGCAAAGCCATTTAAAATTATTTTGTACATTTTAACTGTCTCTTATTTCGTTTCATACTCAAACTAATTCAAACGTGTCAAGAAGCTTTTGTAGATGCTATTAATTACGTTTTTATGTGATATTCAAGCTGCAGAAAACACCGCAAAGCCATTTAAAATTATTTTGTACATTTTAACTGTCTCTTATTTCGTTTCATACTCAAACTAATTCAAACGTGTCAAGAAGCTTTTGTAGATGCTATTAATACGTTTTTATGTAATATTCAAGCTGCAGGAAACACAGCAAAACCATTTAAAGTTATTTTGTACATTTTAACTGTCTCTTATTTCGTTTCATACTCAAACTAATTCAAACGTGTCAAGAAGCTTTTGTAGATGATATTAATACGTTTATATGTAATATTCAAGCTGCAGAAAACACCGCAAAGCCATTTAAAATTATTTTGTACATTTTAACTGTCTCTTATTTCGTTTCATACTCAAACTAATTCAAACGTGTCAAGAAGCTTTTGTAGATTCTATTAATACGTTTTAATGTAATATTCAAGCTGCAGAAAACACCGCAAAGCCATTTAAAATTATTTTGTACATTTTAACTGTCTCTTATTTCGTTTCATACTCAAACTAATTCAAACGTGTCAAGAAGCTTTTGTAGATGCTATTAATACGTTTTTATGTAATATTCAAGCTGCAGAAAACACCGCAAAGCCATTTAAAATTATTTTGTAAATTTTAACTGTCTCTTATTTCGTTTCATACTCAAACTAATTCAAACGTGTCAAGAAGCTTTTGTAGATGCTATTAATACGTTTTTATGTAATATTCAAGCTGCAGGAAACACAGCAAAACCATTTAAAGTTATTTTGTACATTTTAACTGTCTCTTATTTCGTATTATACTCAAACTAATTCAAACGTGTCAAGAAGCTTTTGAAGATGCTAATAATACGTTTTTATGTAATATTCAAGCTGCAGAAAACACCGCAAAGCCATTTAAAATTATTTTGTACATTTTAACTGTCTCTTATTTCGTTTCATACTCAAACTAATTCAAACGTGTCAAGAAGCTTTTGTAGAAGCTATTAATACGTTTTTATGTAATATTCAAGCTGCAGAAAACACCGCAAAACCATTTAAAATTATTTTGTACATTTTAACTGTCTCTTATTTCGTTTCATACTCAAACTAATTCAAACGTGTCAAGAAGCTTTTGTAGATGCTATTAATACGTTTTTTTGTAATATTCAAGCTGCAGAAAACACCGCAAAACCATTTAAAATTATTTTGTACATTTTAACTGTCTCTTATTTCGTTTCATACTCAAACTAATTCAAACGTGTCAAGAAGCTTTTGTAGATGCTATCAATACGTTTTTATGTAATATTCAAGCTGCAGAAAACACCGCAAAGCCATTTAAAATTATTTTGTACATTTTAACTGTCTCTTATTTCGTTTCATACTCAAACTAATTCAAACGTGTCAAGAAGCTTTTGTAGATGCTATTAATACCTTTTTATATAATATTCAAGCTGCAGAAAACACCGCAAAGCCATTTAAAATTATTTTGTACATTTTAACTGTCTCTTATATCGTTTCATACTCAAACGTGTCAGGAAGCTTTTGTAGATGCTATTAATACGTTTTTATGTAATATTCAAGCTGCAGGAAACACAGAAAAACCATTTAGAGTTATTTTGTACATTTTAACTGTCTCTTATTTCGTTTCATACTCAAACTAATTCAAACGTGTCAAGAAGCTTTTGTAGATGCTATTAATACGTTTTTATGTAATATTCAAGCTGCAGAAAACACCGCAAAGCCATTTAAAATTATTTTGTACATTTTAACTGTCTCTTATTTCGTTTCATACTCAAACTAATTCAAACGTGTCAAGAAGCTTTTGTAGATGCTATTAATTACGTTTTTATGTGATATTCAAGCTGCAGAAAACACCGCAAAACCATTTAAAATTATTTTGTACATTTTAACTGTCTCTTATTTCGTTTCATACTCAAACTAATTCAAACGTGTCAAGAAGCTTTTGTAGATGCTATTAATACGTTTTTATGTAATATTCAAGCTGCAGGAAACACAGCAAAACCATTTAAAGTTATTTTGTACATTTTAACTGTCTCTTATTTCGTTTCATACTCAAACTAATTCAAACGTGTCAAGAAGCTTTTGTAGATGATATTAATACGTTTATATGTAATATTCAAGCTGCAGAAAACACCGCAAAGCCATTTAAAATTATTT
The DNA here is from genome assembly GCA_940337035.1 of Agriotes lineatus. Classification (NCBI taxonomy): domain Eukaryota; kingdom Metazoa; phylum Arthropoda; class Insecta; order Coleoptera; family Elateridae; genus Agriotes; species Agriotes lineatus. The sequence continues at coordinate 23,249 of CALNHX010008490.1, read as the reverse complement.
TGTACATTTTAACTGTCTCTTATTTCGTTTCATACTCAAACTAATTCAAACGTGTCAAGAAGCTTTTGTAGATTCTATTAATACGTTTTAATGTAATATTCAAGCTGCAGAAAACACCGCAAAGCCATTTAAAATTATTTTGTACATTTTAACTGTCTCTTATTTCGTTTCATACTCAAACTAATTCAAACGTGTCAAGAAGCTTTTGTAGATGCTATTAATACGTTTTTATGTAATATTCAAGCTGCAGAAAACACCGCAAAGCCATTTAAAATTATTTTGTAAATTTTAACTGTCTGTTATTTCGTTTCATACTCAAACTAATTCAAACGTGTCAAGAAGCTTTTGTAGATGCTATTAATACGTTTTTATGTAATATTCAAGCTGCAGGAAACACAGCAAAACCATTTAAAGTTATTTTGTACATTTTAACTGTCTCTTATTTCGTATTATACTCAAACTAATTCAAACGTGTCAAGAAGCTTTTGAAGATGCTAATAATACGTTTTTATGTAATATTCAAGCTGCAGAAAACACCGCAAAGCCATTTAAAATTATTTTGTACATTTTAACTGTCTCTTATTTCGTTTCATACTCAAACTAATTCAAACGTGTCAAGAAGCTTTTGTAGAAGCTATTAATACGTTTTTATGTAATATTCAAGCTGCAGAAAACACCGCAAAACCATTTAAAATTATTTTGTACATTTTAACTGTCTCTTATTTCGTTTCATACTCAAACTAATTCAAACGTGTCAAGAAGCTTTTGTAGATGCTATTAATACGTTTTTTTGTAATATTCAAGCTACAGAAAACACCGCAAAACCATTTAAAATTATTTTGTACATTTTAACTGTCTCTTATTTCGTTTCATACTCAAACTAATTCAAACGTGTCAAGAAGCTTTTGTAGATGCTATTAATACGTTTTTATGTAATATTCAAGCTGCAGAAAACACCGCAAAGCCATTTAAAATTATTTTGTACATTTTAACTGTCTCTTATTTCGTTTCATACTCAAACTAATTCAAACGTGTCAAGAAGCTTTTGTAGATGCTATTAATACGTTTTTATGTAATATTCAAGCTGCAGGAAACACAGCAAAACCATTTAAAGTTATTTTGTACATTTTAACTGTCTCTTATTTCGTTTCATACTCAAACTAATTCAAACGTGTCAAGAAGCTTTTGTAGATGCTATTAATACCTTTTTATGTAATATTCAAGCTGCAGGAAACACAGCAAAACCATTTAAAGTTATTTTGTACATTTTAACTGTCTCTTATTTCGTTTCATACTCAAACTAATTCAAACGTGTCAAGAAGCTTTTGTAGATGCTATTAATACGTTTTTTTGTAATATTCAAGCTGCAGAAAACACCGCAAAACCATTTAAAATTATTTTGTACATTTTAACTGTCTCTTATTTCGTTTCATACTCAAACTAATTCAAACGTGTCAAGAAGCTTTTGTAGATGCTATTAATACGTTTTTATGTAATACTCAAGCTGCAGAAAACACCGCAAAGCCATTTAAAATTATTTTGTACATTTTAACTGTCTCTTATTTCGTTTCATACTCAAACTAATTCAAACGTGTCAAGAAGCTTTTGTAGATGCTATTAATACGTTTTTATGTAATATTCAAGCTGCAGGAAACACAGCAAAACCATTTAAAGTTATTTTGTACATTTTAACTGTCTCTTATTTCGTTTCATACTCAAACTAATTCAAACGTGTCAAGAAGCTTTTGTAGATGCTATTAATACCTTTTTATATAATATTCAAGCTGCAGAAAACACCGCAAAGCCATTTAAAATTATTTTGTACATTTTAACTGTCTCTTATATCGTTTCATACTCAAACGTGTCAGGAAGCTTTTGTAGATGCTATTAATACGTTTTTATGTAATATTCAAGCTGCAGGAAACACAGAAAAACCATTTAGAGTTATTTTGTACATTTTAACTGTCTCTTATTTCGTTTCATACTCAAACTAATTCAAACGTGTCAAGAAGCTTTTGTAGATGCTATTAATACGTTTTTTTGTAATATTCAAGCTGCAGGAAACACAGCAAAACCATTTAAAATTATTTTGTACATTTTAACTGTCTCTTATTTCGTTTCATACTCAAACTAATTCAAACGTATCAAGAAGCTTTTGTAGATGCTATTAATACGTTTTTATGTAATATTCAAGCTGCAGAAAACACCGCAAAGCCATTTAAAATTATTTTGTACATTTTAACTGTCTCTTATTTCGTTTCATACTCAAACTAATTCAAACGTGTCAAGAAGCTTTTGTAGATGCTATTAATACGTTTTTGTGTAATATTCAAGCTGCAGAAAACACCGCAAAGCCATTTAAAATTATTTTGTACATTTTAACTGTCTCTTATTTCGTTTCATACTCAAACTAATTCAAACGTGTCAAGAAGCTTTTGTAGATGCTATTAATACGTTTTTATGTAATATTCAAGCTGCAGGAAACACAGCAAAACCATTTAAAGTTATTTTGTACATTTTAACTGTCTCTTATTTCGTTTCATACTCAAACTAATTCAAACGTGTCAAGAAGCTTTTGTAGATGATATTAATACGTTTATATGTAATATTCAAGCTGCAGAAAACACCGCAAAGCCATTTAAAATTATTTTGTACATTTTAACTGTCTCTTATTTCGTTTCATACTCAAACTAATTCAAACGTGTCAAGAAGCTTTTGTAGATTCTATTAATACGTTTTTATGTAATATTCAAGCTGCAGAAAACACCGCAAAGCCATTTAAAATTATTTTGTACATTTTAACTGTCTCTTATTTCGTTTCATACTCAAACTAGTTCAAACGTGTCAAGAAGCTTTTGTAGATGCTATTAATACGTTTTTATGTAATATTCAAGCTGCAGAAAACACCGCAAAGCCATTTAAAATTATTTTGTAAATTTTAACTGTCTCTTATTTCGTTTCATACTCAAACTAATTCAAACGTGTCAAGAAGCTTTTGTAGATGCTATTAATACGTTTTTATGTAATATTCAAGCTGCAGGAAACACAGCAAAACCATTTAAAGTTATTTTGTACATTTTAACTGTCTCTTATTTCGTTTTATACTCAAACTAATTCAAACGTGTCAAGAAGCTTTTGAAGATGCTAATAATACGTTTTTATGTAATATTCAAGCTGCAGAAAACACTGCAAAGCCATTTAAAATTATTTTGTACATTTTAACTGTCTCTTATTTCGTTTCATACTCAAACTAATTCAAACGTGTCAAGAAGCTTTTGTAGAAGCTATTAATACGTTTTTATGTAATATTCAAGCTGCAGAAAACACCGCAAAACCATTTAAAATTATTTTGTACATTTTAACTGTCTCTTATTTCGTTTCATACTCAAACTAATTCAAACGTGTCAAGAAGCTTTTGTAGATGCTATTAATACGTTTTTTTGTAATATTCAAGCTGCAGAAAACACCGCAAAACCATTTAAAATTATTTTGTACATTTTAACTGTCTCTTATTTCGTTTCATACTCAAGCTAATTCAAACGTGTCAAGAAGCTTTTGTAGAAGCTATTAATATGTTTTTATGTAATATTCAAGCTGCCGAAAACACCGCAAAGCCATTTAAAGTTATTTTGTACATTTTAACTGTCTCTTATTTCGTTTCATACTCAAACTAATTCAAACGTGTCAAGAAGCTTTTGTAGATGCTATTAATACGTTTTTATGTAATATTCAAGCTGCAGGAAACACAGCAAAACCATTTAAAGTTATTGTGTACATTTTAACTGTCTCTTATTTTGTTTCATACTCAAACTAATTCAAACGTGTCAAGAAGCTTTTGTAGATGCTATTAATACGTTTTTATGTAATATTCAAGCTGCAGGAAACACAGCAAAACCATTTAAAGTTATTTTGTACATTTTAACTGTCTCTTATTTCGTTTCATACTCAAACTAATTCAAACGTGTCAAGAAGCTTTTGTAGATGCTATTAAAACGTTTTTGTATAATATTCAAGCTGCAGGAAACACCGAAAAACCATTTAAAATTATTTTAGTACATTTTAACTGTCTCTTATTTCGTTTCATACTCAAACTAATTCAAACGTGTCAAGAAGCTTTTGTAGATGCTATTAATACGTTTTTATGTAATATTCAAGCTGCAGAAAACACCGCAAAGCCATTTAAATTATTTTGTACATTTTAACTGTCTCTTATTTCGTTTCATACTCAAACTAATTCAAACGTGTCAAGAAGCTTTTGTAGATGCTATTAATACGTTTTTATGTAATATTCAAGCTGCAAGAAACACAGCAAAACCATTTAAAGTTATTTTGTACATTTTAACTGTCTCTTATTTCGTTTCATACTCAAACTAATTCAAACGTGTCAAGAGGCTTTTGTAGATGCTATTAATACGTTTTTATGTAATATTGAAGCTGCAGAAAACACCGCAAAGCCATTTAAAATTATTTTGTACATTTTAACTGTCTCTTATTTCGTTTCATACTCAAACTAATTCAAACGTGTCAAGAAGCTTTTGTAGATGCTATTAATACGTTTTTATGTAATATTCAAGCTGCAGAAAACACCGCAAAGCCATTTAAAATTATTTTGTACATTTTAACTGTCTCTTATTTCGTTTCATACTCAAACTAATTCAAACGTGTCAAGAAGCATTTGTAGATGCTATTAATACGTTTTTATGTAATATTCAAGCTGCAGGAAACAGCAAAACCATTTAAAGTTATTTTGTACATTTTAACTGTCTCTTATTTCGTTTCATACTCAAACTAATTCAAACGTGTCAAGAAGCTTTTGTAGATGCTATTAATACGTTTTTATGTAATATTCAAGCTGCAGGAAACACAGCAAAACCATTTAAAGTTATTTTGTACATTTTAACTGTCTCTTATTTCGTTTCATACTCAAACTAATTCAAACGTGTCAAGAAGCTTTTGTAGATGCTATTAATACCTTTTTATGTAATATTCAAGCTGCAGGAAACACAGCAAAACCATTTAAAGTTATTTTGTACATTTTAACTGTCTCTTATTTCGTTTCATACTCAAACTGATTCAAACGTGTCAAGAAGCTTTTGTAGATGCTATTAATACGTTTTTTTGTAATATTCAAGCTGCAGAAAACACCGCAAAACCATTTAAAATTATTTTGTACATTTTAACTGTCTCTTATTTCGTTTCATACTCAAACTAATTCAAACGTGTCAAGAAGCTTTTGTAGATGCTATTAATACGTTTTTATGTAATACTCAAGCTGCAGAAAACACCGCAAAGCCATTTAAAATTATTTTGTACATTTTAACTGTCTCTTATTTCGTTTCATACTCAAACTAATTCAAACGTGTCAAGAAGCTTTTGTAGATGCTATTAATACGTTTTTATGTAATATTCAAGCTGCAGGAAACACAGCAAAACCATTTAAAGTTATTTTGTACATTTTAACTGTCTCTTATTTCGTTTCATACTCAAACTAATTCAAACGTGTCAAGAAGCTTTTGTAGATGCTATTAATACCTTTTTATATAATATTCAAGCTGCAGAAAACACCGCAAAGCCATTTAAAATTATTTTGTACATTTTAACTGTCTCTTATATCGTTTCATACTCAAACGTGTCAGGAAGCTTTTGTAGATGCTATTAATACGTTTTTATGTAATATTCAAGCTGCAGGAAACACAGAAAAACCATTTAGAGTTATTTTGTACATTTTAACTGTCTCTTATTTCGTTTCATACTCAAACTAATTCAAACGTGTCAAGAAGCTTTTGTAGATGCTATTAATACGTTTTTATGTAATATTCAAGCTGCAGAAAACACCGCAAAGCCATTTAAAATTATTTTGTATATTTTAACTGTCTCTTATTTCGTTTCATACTCAAACTAATTCAAACGTGTCAAGAAGCTTTTGTAGATGCTATTAATACGTTTTTATGTGATATTCAAGCTGCAGAAAACACCGCAAAGCCATTTAAAATTATTTTGTACATTTTAACTGTCTCTTGTTTCGTTTCATACTCAAACTAATTCAAACGTGTCAAGAAGCTTTTGTAGATGCTATTAATACGTTTTTATGTAATATTCAAGCTGCAGGAAACACAGCAAAACCATTTAAAGTTATTTTGTACATTTTAACTGTCTCTTATTTCGTTTCATACTCAAACTAATTCAAACGTGTCAAGAAGCTTTTGTAGATAATATTAATACGTTTTTATGTAATATTCAAGCTGCAGAAAACACCGCAAAGCCATTTAAAATTATTTTGTACATTTTAACTGTCTCTTATTTCGTTTCATACTCAAACTAATTCAAACGTGTCAAGAAGCTTTTGTAGATTCTATTAATACGTTTTTATGTAATATTCAAGCTGCAGAAAACACCGCAAAGCCATTTAAAATTATTTTGTACATTTTAACTGTCTCTTATTTCGTTTCATACTCAAACTAATTCAAACGTGTCAAGAAGCTTTTGTAGATGCTATTAATACGTTTTTATGTAATATTCAAGCTGCAGAAAACACCGCAAAGCCATTTCAAATTATTTTGTAAATTTTAACTGTCTCTTATTTCGTTTCATACTCAAACTAATTCAAACGTGTCAAGAAGCTTTTGTAGATGCTATTAATACGTTTTTATGTAATATTCAAGCTGCAGGAAACACAGCAAAACCATTTAAAGTTATTTTGTACATTTTAACTGTCTCTTATTTCGTTTCATACTCAAACTAATTCAAACGTGTCAAGAAGCTTTTGAAGATGCTAATAATACGTTTTTATGTAATATTCAAGCTGCAGAAAACACCGCAAAGCCATTTAAAATTATTTTGTACATTTTAACTGTCTCTTATTTCGTTTCATACTCAAACTAATTCAAACGTGTCAAGAAGCTTTTGTAGATGCTATTAATACGTTTTTATGTAATATTCAAGCTGCAGAAAACACCGCAAAGCCATTTAAAATTATTTTGTACATTTTAACTGTCTCTTATTTCGTTTCATACTCAAACTAATTCAAACGTGTCAAGAAGCTTTTGTAGATGCTATTAATACGTTTTTATGTAATATTCAAGCTGCAGGAAACACAGCAAAACCATTTAAAGTTATTTTGTACATTTTAACTGTCTCTTATTTCGTTTCATACTCAAACTAATTCAAACGTGTCAAGAAGCTTTTGTAGATGCTATTAATACCTTTTTATGTAATATTCAAGCTGCAGGAAACACAGCAAAACCATTTAAAGTTATTTTGTACATTTTAACTGTCTCTTATTTCGTTTCATACTCAAACTAATTCAAACGTGTCAAGAAGCTTTTGTAGATGCTATTAATACGTTTTTTTGTAATATTCAAGCTGCAGAAAACACCGCAAAACCATTTAAAATTATTTTGTACATTTTAACTGTCTCTTATTTCGTTTCATACTCAAACTAATTCAAACGTGTCAAGAAGCTTTTGTAGATGCTATTAATACGTTTTTATGTAATACTCAAGCTGCAGAAAACACCGCAAAGCCATTTAAAATTATTTTGTACATTTTAACTGTCTCTTATTTCGTTTCATACTCAAACTAATTCAAACGTGTCAAGAAGCTTTTGTAGATGCTATTAATACGTTTTTATGTAATATTCAAGCTGCAGGAAACACAGCAAAACCATTTAAAGTTATTTTGTACATTTTAACTGTCTCTTATTTCGTTTCATACTCAAACTAATTCAAACGTGTCAAGAAGCTTTTGTAGATGCTATTAATACCTTTTTATATAATATTCAAGCTGCAGAAAACACCGCAAAGCCATTTAAAATTATTTTGTACATTTTAACTGTCTCTTATATCGTTTCATACTCAAACGTGTCAGGAAGCTTTTGTAGATGCTATTAATACGTTTTTATGTAATATTCAAGCTGCAGGAAACACAGAAAAACCATTTAGAGTTATTTTGTACATTTTAACTGTCTCTTATTTCGTTTCATACTCAAACTAATTCAAACGTGTCAAGAAGCTTTTGTAGATGCTATTAATACGTTTTTATGTAATATTCAAGCTGCAGAAAACACCGCAAAGCCATTTAAAATTATTTTGTATATTTTAACTGTCTCTTATTTCGTTTCATACTCAAACTAATTCAAACGTGTCAAGAAGCTTTTGTAGATGCTATTAATACGTTTTTATGTGATATTCAAGCTGCAGAAAACACCGCAAAGCCATTTAAAATTATTTTGTACATTTTAACTGTCTCTTATTTCGTTTCATACTCAAACTAATTCAAACGTGTCAAGAAGCTTTTGTAGATGCTATTAATACGTTTTTATGTAATATTCAAGCTGCAGGAAACACAGCAAAACCATTTAAAGTTATTTTGTACATTTTAACTGTCTCTTATTTCGTTTCATACTCAAACTAATTCAAACGTGTCAAGAAGCTTTTGTAGATGATATTAATACGTTTTTATGTAATATTCAAGCTGCAGAAAACACCGCAAAGCCATTTAAAATTATTTTGTACATTTTAACTGTCTCTTATTTCGTTTCATACTCAAACTAATTCAAACGTGTCAAGAAGCTTTTGTAGATTCTATTAATACGTTTTTATGTAATATTCAAGCTGCAGAAAACACCGCAAAGCCATTTAAAATTATTTTGTACATTTTAACTGTCTCTTATTTCGTTTCATACTCAAACTAATTCAAACGTGTCAAGAAGCTTTTGTAGATGCTATTAATACGTTTTTATGTAATATTCAAGCTGCAGAAAACACCGCAAAGCCATTTCAAATTATTTTGTAAATTTTAACTGTCTCTTATTTCGTTTCATACTCAAACTAATTCAAACGTGTCAAGAAGCTTTTGTAGATGCTATTAATACGTTTTTATGTAATATTCAAGCTGCAGGAAACACAGCAAAACCATTTAAAGTTATTTTGTACATTTTAACTGTCTCTTATTTCGTTTCATACTCAAACTAATTCAAACGTGTCAAGAAGCTTTTGAAGAAGCTAATAATACGTTTTTATGTAATATTCAAGCTGCAGAAAACACCGCAAAGCCATTTAAAATTATTTTGTACATTTTAACTGTCTCTTATTTCGTTTCATACTCAAACTAATTCAAACGTGTCAAGAAGCTTTTGTAGAAGCTATTAATACGTTTTTATGTAATATTCAAGCTGCAGAAAACACCGCAAAACCATTTAAAATTATTTTGTACATTTTAACTGTCTCTTATTTCGTTTCATACTCAAACTAATTCAAACGTGTCAAGAAGCTTTTGTAGATGCTATTAATACGTTTTTATGTAATATTCAAGCTGCAGAAAACACCGCAAAGCCATTTAAAATTATTTTGTAAATTTTAACTGTCTCTTATTTCGTTTCATACTCAAACTAATTCAAACGTGTCAAGAAGCTTTTGTAGATGCTATTAATACGTTTTTATGTAATATTCAAGCTGCAGGAAACACAGCAAAACCATTTAAAGTTATTTTGTACATTTTAACTGTCTCTTATTTCGTTTCATACTCAAACTAATTCAAACGTGTCAAGAAGCTTTTGAAGATGCTAATAATACGTTTTTATGTAATATTCAAGCTGCAGAAAACACCGCAAAGCCATTTAAAATTATTTTGTACATTTTAACTGTCTCTTATTTCGTTTCATACTCAAACTAATTCAAACGTGTCAAGAAGCTTTTGTAGAAGCTATTAATACGTTTTTATGTAATATTCAAGCTGCAGAAAACACCGCAAAACCATTTAAAATTATTTTGTACATTTTAACTGTCTCTTATTTCGTTTCATACTCAAACTAATTCAAACGTGTCAAGAAGCTTTTGTAGATGCTATTAATACGTTTTTTTGTAATATTCAAGCTGCAGGAAACACAGCAAAACCATTTAAAGTTATTTTGTACATTTTAACTGTCTCTTATTTCGTTTCATACTCAAACTAATTCAAACGTGTCAAGAAGCTTTTGTAGATGCTATTAATACGTTTTTATGTAATATTCAAGCTGCAGAAAACACCGCAAAGCCATTTAAAATTATTTTGTACATTTTAACTGTCTCTTATTTCGTTTCATACTCAAACGTGTCAGGAAGCTTTTGTAGATGCTATTAATACGTTTTTATGTAATATTCAAGCTGCAGGAAACACAGCAAAACCATTTAGAGTTATTTTGTACATTTTAACTGTCTCTTATTTCGTTTCATACTCAAACTAATTCAAACGTGTCAAGAAGCTTTTGTAGATGCTATTAATACGTTTTTATGTAATATTCAAGTTGCAGAAAACACCGCAAAGCCATTTAAAATTATTTTGTACATTTTAACTGTCTCTTATTTCGTTTCATACTCAAACTAATTCAAACGTGTCAAGAAGCTTTTGTAGATGCTATTAATACGTTTTTATGTAATATTCAAGCTGCAGAAAACACCGCAAAGCCATTTAAAATTATTTTGTACATTTTAACTATCTCTTATTTCGTTTCATACTCAAACTAATTCAAACGTGTCAAGAAGCTTTTGTAGATGCTATTAATACGGTTTTATGTAATATTCAAGCTGCAGGAAACACAGCAAAACCATTTAAAGTTATTTTGTACATTTTAACTGTCTCTTATTTCGTTTCATACTCAAACTAATTCAAACGTGTCAAGAAGCTTTTGTAGATGCTATTAATACCTTTTTATATAATATTCAAGCTGCAGAAAACACCGCAAAGCCATTTAAAATTATTTTGTACATTTTAACTGTCTCTTATATCGTTTCATACTCAAACGTGTCAGGAAGCTTTTGTAGATGCTATTAATACGTTTTTATGTAATATTCAAGCTGCAGAAAACACCGCAAAGCCATTTAAAATTATTTTGTACATTTTAACTGTCTCTTATTTCGTTTCATACTCAAACTAATTCAAACGTGTCAAGAAGCTTTTGTAGATGCTATTAATACGTTTTTATTTAATATTCAAGCTGCAGAAAACACCGCAAAGCCATTTAAAATTATTTTGTATATTTTAACTGTCTCTTATTTCGTTTCATACTCAAACTAATTCAAACGTGTCAAGAAGCTTTTGTAGATGCTATTAATACGTTTTTATGTGATATTCAAGCTGCAGAAAACACCGCAAAGCCATTTAAAATTATTTTGTACATTTTAACTGTCTCTTATTTCGTTTCATACTCAAACTAATTCAAACGTGTCAAGAAGCTTTTGTAGATGCTATTAATACGTTTTTATGTAATATTCAAGCTGCAGGAAACACAGCAAAACCATTTAAAGTTATTTTGTACATTTTAACTGTCTCTTATTTCGTTTCATACTCAAACTAATTCAAACGTGTCAAGAAGCTTTTGTAGATGATATTAATACGTTTTTATGTAATATTCAAGCTGCAGAAAACACCGCAAAGCCATTTAAAATTATTTTGTACATTTTAACTGTCTCTTATTTCGTTTCATACTCAAACTAATTCAAACGTGTCAAGAAGCTTTTGTAGATTCTATTAATACGTTTTTATGTAATATTCAAGCTGCAGAAAACACCGCAAAGCCATTTAAAATTATTTTGTACATTTTAACTGTCTCTTATTTCGTTTCATACTCAAACTAATTCAAACGTGTCAAGAAGCTTTTGTAGATGCTATTAATACGTTTTTATGTAATATTCAAGCTGCAGAAAACACCGCAAAGCCATTTAAAATTATTTTGTAAATTTTAACTGTCTCTTATTTCGTTTCATACTCAAACTAATTCAAACGTGTCAAGAAGCTTTTGTAGATGCTATTAATACGTTTTTATGTAATATTCAAGCTGCAGGAAACACAGCAAAACCATTTAAAGTTATTTTGTACATTTTAACTGTCTCTTATTTCGTTTCATACTCAAACTAATTCAAACGTGTCAAGAAGCTTTTGAAGATGCTAATAATACGTTTTTATGTAATATTCAAGCTGCAGAAAACACCGCAAAGCCATTTAAAATTATTTTGTACATTTTAACTGTCTCTTATTTCGTTTCATACTCAAACTAATTCAAACGTGTCAAGAAGCTTTTGTAGAAGCTATTAATACGTTTTTATGTAATAATTAAGCTGCAGAAAACACCGCAAAACCATTTAAAATTATTTTGTACATTTTAACTGTCTCTTATTTCGTTTCATACTCAAACTAATTCAAACGTGTCAAGAAGCTTTTGTAGATGCTATTAATACGTTTTTTTGTAATATTCAAGCTGCAGAAAACACCGCAAAACCATTTAAAATTATTTTGTACATTTTAACTGTCTCTTATTTCGTTTCATACTCAAACTAATTCAAACGTGTCAAGAAGCTTTTGTAGATGCTATTAATACGTTTTTATGTAATATTCAAGCTGCAGAAAACACCGCAAAGCCATTTAAAATTATTTTGTACATTTTAACTGTCTCTTATTTCGTTTCATACTCAAACTAATTCAAACGTGTCAAGAAGCTTTTGTAGATGCTATTAATACGTTTTTATGTAATATTCAAGCTGCAGGAAACACAGCAAAACCATTTAAAGTTATTTTGTACATTTTAACTGTCTCTTATTTCGTTTCATACTCAAACTAATTCAAACGTGTCAAGAAGCTTTTGTAGATGCTATTAATACCTTTTTATGTAATATTCAAGCTGCAGAAAACACCGCAAAGCCATTTAAAATTATTTTGTACATTTTAACTGTCTCTTATTTCGTTTCATACTCAAACGTGTCAGGAAGCTTTTGTAGATGCTATTAATACGTTTTTATGTAATATTCAAGCTGCAGGAAACACAGCAAAATCATTTAGAGTTATTTTGTACATTTTAACTGTCTCTTATTTCGTTTCATACTCAAACTAATTCAAACGTGTCAAGAAGCTTTTGTAGATGCTATTAATACGTTTTTATGTAATATTCAAGCTGCAGAAAACACCGCAAAGCCATTTAAAATTATTTTGTACATTTTAACTGTCTCTTATTTCGTTTCATACTCAAACTAATTCAAACGTGTCAAGAAGCTTTTGTAGATGCTATTAATACGTTTTTATGTAATATTCAAGCTGCAGAAAACACCGCAAAGCCATTTAAAATTATTTTGTACATTTTAACTGTCTCTTATTTCGTTTCATACTCAAACTAATTCAAACGTGTCAAGAAGCTTTTGTAGATGCTATTAATACGTTTTTATGTAATATTCAAGCTGCAGGAAACACAGCAAAACCATTTAAAGTTATTTGGTACATTTTAACTGTCTCTTATTTCGTTTCATACTCAAACTAATTCAAACGTGTCAAGAAGCTTTTGTAGATGCTATTAATACGTTTTTATGTAATATTCAAGCTGCAGAAAACACCGCAAAGCCATTTAAAAATTTTGTACATTTTAACTGTCTCTTATTTCGTTTCATACTCAAACTAATTCAAACGTGTCAAGAAGCTTTTGTAGATGCTATTAATACGTTTTTATGTAATATTCAAGCTGCAGGAAACACAGCAAAACCATTTAAAGTTATTCTGTACATTTTAACTGTCTCTTATTTCGTTTCATACTCAAACTAATTCAAACGTGTCAAGAAGCTTTTGTAGATGCTATTAATACGTTTTTATGTAATATTGAAGCTGCAGAAAACACCGCAAAGCCATTTAAAATTATTTTGTACATTTTTACTGTCTCTTATTTCGTTTCATACTCAAACTAATTCAAACGTGTCAAGAAGCTTTTGTAGATGCTATTAATACGTTTTTATGTAATATTCAAGCTGCAGGAAACACAGCAAAACCATTTAAAGTTATTTTGTACATTTTAACTGTCTCTTATTTCGTTTCATACTCAAACTAATTCAAACGTGTCAAGAAGCTTTTGTAGATTCTATTAATACGTTTTTATGTAATATTCAAGCTGCAGAAAACACCGCAAAGCCATTTAAAATTATTTTGTACATATTAACTGTCTCTTATTTCGTTTCATACTCAAACTAATTCAAACGTGTCAAGAAGCTTTTGTAAATGCTATTAATACGTTTTTATGTAATATTCAAGCTGCAGAAAACACCGCAAAGCCATTTAAAATTATTTTGTACATTTTAACTGTCTCTTATTTCGTTTCATACTCAAACTAATTCAAACGTGTCAAGAAGCTTTTGTAGATGCTATTAATACGTTTTTATGTAATATTCAAGCTGCAGAAAACACCGCAAAGCCATTTAAAATTATTTTGTAAATTTTAACTGTCTCTTATTTCGTTTCATACTCAAACTAATTCAAACGTGTCAAGAAGCTTTTGTAGATGCTATTAATACGTTTTTATGTAATATTCAAGCTGCAGGAAACACAGCAAAACCATTTAAAGTTATTTTGTACATTTTAACTGTCTCTTATTTCGTTTCATACTCAAACTAATTCAAACGTGTCAAGAAGCTTTTGAAGATGCTAATAATACGTTTTTATGTAATATTCAAGCTGCAGAAAACACCGCAAAGCCATTTAAAATTATTTTGTACATTTTAACTGTCTCTTATTTCGTTTCATACTCAAACTAATTCAAACGTGTCAAGAAGCTTTTGTAGAAGCTATTAATACGTTTTTATGTAATATTCAAGCTGCAGAAAACACCGCAAAACCATTTAAAATTATTTTGTACATTTTAACTGTCTCTTATTTCGTTTCATACTCAAACTAATTCAAACGTGTCAAGAAGCTTTTGTAGATGCTATTAATACGTTTTTTTGTAATATTCAAGCTGCAGGAAACACAGCAAAACCATTTAAAGTTATTTTGTACATTTTAACTGTCTCTTATTTCGTTTCATACTCAAACTAATTCAAACATGTCAAGAAGCTTTTGTAGATGCTATTAATACGTTTTTATGTAATATTCAAGCTGCAGAAAACACCGCAAAGCCATTTAAATTATTTTGTACATTTTAACTGTCTCTTATTTCGTTTCATACTCAAACGTGTCAGGAAGCTTTTGTAGATGCTATTAATACGTTTTTATGTAATATTCAAGCTGCAGGAAACACAGCAAAACCATTTAGAGTTATTTTGTACATTTTAACTGTCTCTTATTTCGTTTCATACTCAAACTAATTCAAACGTGTCAAGAAGCTTTTGTAGATGCTATTAATACGTTTTTATGTAATATTCAAGCTGCAGAAAACACCGCAAAGCCATTTAAAATTATTTTGTACATTTTAACTGTCTCTTATTTCGTTTCATACTCAAACTAATTCAAACGTGTCAAGAAGCTTTTGTAGATGCTATTAATACGTTTTTATGTAATATTCAAGCTGCAGAAAACACCGCAAAGCCATTTAAAATTATTTTGTACATTTTAACTGTCTCTTATTTCGTTTCATACTCAAACTAATTCAAACGTGTCAAGAAGCTTTTGTAGATGCTATTAATACGTTTTTATGTAATATTCAAGCTGCAGGAAACACAGCAAAACCATTTAAATTATTTTGTTCATTTTAACTGTCTCTTATTTTGTTTCATACTCAAACTAATTCAAACGTGTCAAGAAGCTTTTGTAGATGCTATTAATACGTTTTTATGTAATATTCAAGCTGCAGAAAACACCGCAAAGCCATTTAAAATTATTTTGTACATTTTAACTGTCTCTTATTTCGTTTCATACTCAAACTAATTCAAACGTGTCAAGAAGCTTTTGTAGATGCTACTAATACGTTTTTATGTAATATTCAAGCTGCAGAAAACACCGCAAAACCATTTAAAGTTATTTTGTACATTTTAACTGTCTCTTATTTCGTTTCATACTCAAACTAATTCAAACGTGTCAAGAAGCTTTTGTAGATGCTATTAATACGTTTTTATGTAATATTCAAGCTGCAGAAAACACCGCAAAGCCATTTAATATTATTTTGTACATTTTAACTGTCTCTTATTTCGTTTCATACTCAAACTAATTCAAACGTGTCAAGAAGCTTTTGTAGATGCTATTAATACGTTTTTATGTAATATTCAAGCTGCAGAAAACACCGCAAAGCCATTTAAAATTATTTTGTACATTTTAACTGTCTCTTATTTCCTTTCATATTCAAACTAATTCAAACGTGTCAAGAAGCTTTTGTAGATGCTATTAATACGTTTTTATGTAATATTCAAGCTGCAGAAAACACCGCAAAGCCATTTAAAATTATTTTGTACATTTTAACTGTCTCTTATTTCGTTTCATACTCAAACTAATTCAAACGTGTCAAGAAGCTTTTGTAGATGCTATTAATACGTTTTTATGTATTATTCAAGCTGCAGGAAACACAGCAAAACCATTTAAAGTTATTTTGTACATTTTAACTGTCTCTTATTTCGTTTCATACTCAAACTAATTCAAACGTGTCAAGAAGCTTTTGTAGATGCTATTAATACGTTTTTATGTAATATTCAAGCTGCAAAAAACACCGCAAAGATATTTACAATTATTTTGTACATTTTAACTGTCTCTTATTTCGTTTCATACTTAAACTAATTCAAACGTGTCAAGAAGCTTTTGTAGATGCTATTAATACGTTTTTATGTAATATTCAAGCTGCAGAAAACACCGCAAAGCCATTTAAAATTATTTTGTACATTTTAACTCTCTTATTTCGTTTCATACTCAAACTAATTCAAACGTGTCAAGAAGCTTTTGTAGATGCTATTAATACGTTTTTATGTAATATTCAAGCTGCAGAAAACACCGCAAAGCCATTTAAAATTATTTTGTACATTTTAACTGTCTCTTATTTCGTTTCATACTCAAACTAATTCAAACGTGTCAAGAAGCTTTTGTAGATGCTATTAATAGGTTTTTATGTAATATTCAAGCTGCAGGAAACACAGCAAAACCATTTAAAGTTATTTTGTACATTTTAACTGTCTCTTATTTCGTTTCATACTCAAACTAATTCAAACGTGTCAAGAAGCTTTTGTAGATGCTATTAATATGTTTTTATGTAATATTCAAGCTGCAGGAAACACAGCAAAACCATTTAAAGTTATTTTGTACATTTTAACTGTCTCTTATTTCGTTTCATACTCAAACTAATTCAAACGTGTCAAGAAGCATTTGTAGATGCTATTAATACGTTTTTATGTAATATTCAAGCTGCAGGAAACACAGCAAAACCATTTAAAGTTATTTTGTACATTTTAACTGTCTCTTATTTCGTTTCATACTCAAACTAATTCAAACGTGTCAAGAAGCTTTTGTAGATGCTATTAATACGTTTTTATGTAATATTCAAGCTGCAGAAAACACCGCAAAGCCATTTAAAATTATTTTGTACATTTTAACTGTCTCTTATTTCGTTTCATACTCAAACTAATTCAAACGTGTCAAGAAGCTTTTGTAGATGCTATTAATACTTTTTTATGTAATATTCAAGCTGCAGGAAACACAGCAAAACCATTTAAAGTTATTTTGTACATTTTAACTGTCTCTTATTTCGTTTCATACTCAAACTAATTCAAACGTGTCAAGAAGCTCATGTAGATGCTATTAATACGTTTTTATGTAATACTCAAGCTGCAGAAAACACCGCAAAGCCATTTAAAATTATTTTGTACATTTTAACTGTCTCTTATTTCGTTTCATACTCAAACTAATTCAAACGTGTCAAGAAGCTTTTGTAGATGCTATTAATACGTTTTTATGTAATATTCAAGCTGCAGAAAACACCGCAAAGCCATTTAAAATTATTTTGTACATTTTAACTGTCTCTTATTTCGTTTCATACTCAAACTAATTCAAACGTGTCAAGAAGCTTTTGTAGATGCTATTAATACGTTTTTATGTAATATTCAAGCTGCAGGAAACACAGCAAAACCATTTAAATTATTTTGTTCATTTTAACTGTCTCTTATTTTGTTTCATACTCAAACTAATTCAAACGTGTCAAGAAGCTTTTGTAGATGCTATTAATACGTTTTTATGTAATATTCAAGCTGCAGAAAACACCGCAAAGCCATTTAAAATTATTTTGTACATTTTAACTGTCTCTTATTTCGTTTCATACTCAAACTAATTCAAACGTGTCAAGAAGCTTTTGTAGATGCTACTAATACGTTTTTATGTAATATTCAAGCTGCAGAAAACACCGCAAAACCATTTAAAGTTATTTTGTACATTTTAACTGTCTCTTATTTCGTTTCATACTCAAACTAATTCAAACGTGTCAAGAAGCTTTTGTAGATGCTATTAATACGTTTTTATGTAATATTCAAGCTGCAGAAAACACCGCAAAGCCATTTAATATTATTTTGTACATTTTAACTGTCTCTTATTTCGTTTCATACTCAAACTAATTCAAACGTGTCAAGAAGCTTTTGTAGATGCTATTAATACGTTTTTATGTAATATTCAAGCTGCAGAAAACACCGCAAAGCCATTTAAAATTATTTTGTACATTTTAACTGTCTCTTATTTCCTTTCATATTCAAACTAATTCAAACGTGTCAAGAAGCTTTTGTAGATGCTATTAATACGTTTTTATGTAATATTCAAGCTGCAGAAAACACCGCAAAGCCATTTAAAATTATTTTGTACATTTTAACTGTCTCTTATTTCGTTTCATACTCAAACTAATTCAAACGTGTCAAGAAGCTTTTGTAGATGCTATTAATACGTTTTTATGTAATATTCAAGCTGCAGGAAACACAGCAAAACCATTTAAAGTTATTTTGTACATTTTATCTGTCTCTTATTTCGTTTCATACTCAAATTAATTCAAACGTGTCAAGAAGCTTTTGTAGATGCTATTAATACGTTTTTATGTAATATTCAAGTTGCAGAAAACACCGCAAAGCCATTTAAAATTATTTTGTACATTTTAACTGTCTCTTATTTCGTTTCATACTCAAACTAATTCAAACGTGTCAAGAAGCTTTTGTAGATGCTATTAATACGTTTTTATGTATTATTCAAGCTGCAGGAAACACAGCAAAACCATTTAAAGTTATTTTGTACATTTTAACTGTCTCTTATTTCGTTTCATACTCAAACTAATTCAAACGTGTCAAGAAGCTTTTGTAGATGCTATTAATACGTTTTTATGTAATATTCAAGCTGCAAAAAACACCGCAAAGATATTTACAATTATTTTGTACATTTTAACTGTCTCTTATTTCATTTCATACTTAAACTAATTCAAACGTGTCAAGAAGCTTTTGTAGATGCTATTAATACGTTTTTATGTAATATTCAAGCTGCAGAAAACACCGCAAAGCCATTTAAAATTATTTTGTACATTTTAACTCTCTTATTTCGTTTCATACTCAAACTAATTCAAACGTGTCAAGAAGCTTTTGTAGATGCTATTAATACGTTTTTATGTAATATTCAAGCTGCAGAAAACACCGCAAAGCCATTTAAAATTATTTTGTACATTTTAACTGTCTCTTATTTCGTTTCATACTCAAACTAATTCAAACGTGTCAAGAAGCTTTTGTAGATGCTATTAATACGTTTTTATGTAATATTCAAGCTGCAGGAAACACAGCAAAACCATTTAAAGTTATTTTGTACATTTTAACTGTCTCTTATTTCGTTTCATACTCAAACTAATTCAAACGTGTCAAGAAGCTTTTGTAGATGCTATTAATACGTTTTTATGTAATATTCAAGCTGCAGGAAACACAGCAAAACCATTTAAAGTTATTTTGTACATTTTAACTGTCTCTTATTTCGTTTCATACTCAAACTAATTCAAACGTGTCAAGAAGCATTTGTAGATGCTATTAATACGTTTTTATGTAATATTCAAGCTGCAGGAAACACAGCAAAACCATTTAAAGTTATTTTGTACATTTTAACTGTCTCTTATTTCGTTTCATACTCAAACTAATTCAAACGTGTCAAGAAGCTTTTGTAGATGCTATTAATACGTTTTTATGTAATATTCAAGCTGCAGAAAACACCGCAAAGCCATTTAAAATTATTTTGTACATTTTAACTGTCTCTTATTTCGTTTCATACTCAAACTAATTCAAACGTGTCAAGAAGCTTTTGTAGATGCTATTAATACGTTTTTATATAATATTCAAGCTGCAGAAAACACCGCAAAGCCATTTAAAATTATTTTGTACATTTTAACTGTCTCTTATTTCGTTTCATACTCAAACTAATTCAAACGTGTCAAGAAGCTTTTGTAGATGCTATTAATACGTTTTTATGTAATATTCAAGCTGCAGGAAACACAGCAAAACCATTTAAAGTTATTTTGTACATTTTAACTGTCTCTTATTTCGTTTCATACTCAAACTAATTCAAACGTGTCAAGAAGCTTTTGTAGATGCTATTAATACGTTTTTATGTAATATTCAAGCTGCAGGAAACACAGCAAAACCATTTAAAGTTATGTTGTACATTTTAACTGTCTCTTATTTCGTTTCATACTCAAACTAATTCAAACGTGTCAAGAAGCTTTTGTAGATGCTATTAATACGTTTTTATGTAATATTCAAGCTGCAGAAAACACCGCAAAGCCATTTAAAATTATTTTGTACATTTTAACTGTCTCTTATTTCGTTTCATACTCAAACTAATTCAAACGTGTCAAGAAGCTTTTGTAGATGCTATTAATACGTTTTTATGTAATATTCAAACTGCAGAAAACACCGCAAAGCCATTTAAAATTATTTTGTACATTTTAACTGTCTCTTATTTCGTTTCATACTCAAACTAATTCAAACGTGTCAAGCAGCTTTTGTAGATGCTATTAATACGTTTTTATGTAATATTCAAGATGCAGAAAACACCGCAAAGCCATTTAAAATTATTTTGTACATTTAACTGTCTCTTATTTCGTTTCATACTCAAACTAATTCAAACGTGTCAAGAAGCTTTTGTAGATGCTATTAATACGTTTTTATGTAATATTCAAGCTGCAGGGATCACAGCAAAACCATTTAAAGTTATTTTGTACATTTTAACTGTCTCTTATTTCGTTTCATACTCAAACTAATTCAAACGTGTCAAGCAGCTTTTGTAGATGCTATTAATACGTTTTTATGTAATATTCAAGATGCAGAAAACACCGCAAAGCCATTTAAAATTATTTTGTACATTTTAACTGTCTCTTATTTCGTTTCATACTCAAACTAATTCAAACGTGTCAAGAAGCTTTTGTAGATGCTATTAATACGTTTTTATGTAATATTCAAGCTGCAGGGATCACAGCAAAACCATTTAAAGTTATTTTGTACATTTTAACTGTCTCTTATTTCGTTTCATACTCAAACTAATTCAAACGTGTCAAGAAGCTTTTGTAGATGCTATTAATACGTTTTTATGTAATATTCAAGCTGCAGAAAACACCGCAAAGCCATTTAAAATTAATTTGTACATTTTAACTGTCTCTTATTTCGTTTCATACTCAAACTAATTCAAACGTGTCAAGAAGCTTTTGTAGATGCTATTAATACGTTTTTATGTAATATTCAAGCTGCAGGAAACACAGCAAAACCATTTAAAGTTATTTTGTACATTTTAACTGTCTCTTATTTCGTTTCATACTCAAACTAATTCAAACGTGTCAAGAAGCTTTTGTAGATGCTATTAATACGTTTTTATGTAATATTCAAGCTGCAGAAAACACCGCAAAGCCATTTAAAATTATTTTGTACATTTTAACTGTCTCTTATTTCGTTTCATACTCAAACTAATTCAAACGTGTCAAGAAGCTTTTGTAGATGGTATTAATACGTTTTTATGTGATATTCAAGCTGCAGAAAACACCGCAAAGCCATTTAAAATTATTTTGTACATTTTAACTGTCTCTTATTTCGTTTCATACTCAAACTAATTCAAACGTGTCAAGAAGCTTTTGTAGATGCTATTAATACGTTTTTATGTAATATTCAAGCTTCAGGAAACACAGCAAAACCATTTAAAGTTATTTTTTAATTTTAACTGTCTTTTATTTCGTTTCATACTCAAACTAATTCAAACGTGTCAAGAAGCTTTTGTAGATGCTGTTAATACGTTTTTATGTAATATTCAAGCTGCAGAAAACACCGCAAAGCCATTTAAAATTATTTTGTACATTTTAACTGTCTCTTATTTCGTTTCATACTCAAACTAATTCAAACGTGTCAAGAAGCTTTTGTAGATGCTATTAATACGTTTTTATGTAATATTCAAGCTGCAGGAAACACAGCAAAACCATTTAAAGTTATTTTGTACATTTTAACTGTCTCTTATTTCGTTTCATACTCAAACTAATTCAAACGTGTCAAGAAGCTTTTGTAGATGCCATTAATACGTTTTTATGTAATATTCAAGCTGCAGAAAACACCGCAAAGCCATTTAAAATTATTTTGTACATTTTAACTGTCTCTTATTTCGTTTCATACTCAAACTAATTCAAACGTGTCAAGAAGCTTTTGTAGATGCTATTAATACGTTTTTATGTAATATTCAAGCTGCAGGAAACACAGCAAAACCATTTAAAGTTATTTTGTACATTTTAACTGTCTCTTATTTCGTTTCATACTCAAACTAATTCAAACGTGTCAAGAAGCTTTTGTAGATGCTATTAATACGTTTTTATGTAATATTCAAGCTGCAGAAAACACAGCAAAGCCATTTAAAATTATTTTGTACATTTTAACTGTCTCTTATTTCGTTTCATACTCAAACTAATTCAAACGTGTCAAGAAGTCTTTGTAGATGCTATTAATACGTTTTTATGTAATATTCAAGCTGCAGAAAACACCGCAAAGCCATTTAAAATTATTTTGTACATTTTAACTGTCTCTTATTTCGTTTCATACTCAAACCAATTCAAACGTGTCAAGAAGCTTTTGTAGATGCTATTAATACGTTTTTATGTAATATTCAAGCTGCAGGAAACACAGCAAAACCATTTAAAGTTATTTTGTACATTTTAACTGTCTCTTATTTCGTTTCATACTCAAACTAATTCAAACGTGTCAAGAAGCTTTTGTAGATCCTATTAATACGTTTTTATGTAATATTCAAGCTGCAGAAAACACCGCAAAGCCATTTAAAGTTATTTTGCACATTTTAACTGTCTCTTATTTCGTTTCATACTCAAACTAATTCAAACGTGTCAAGAAGCTTTTGTAGATGCTATTAATACGTTTTTATGTAATATTCAAGCTGCAGGAAACACAGCAAAAGCATTTAAAGTTATTTTGTACATTTTAACTGTCTCTTATTTCGTTTCATACTCAAACTAATTCAAACGTGTCAAGAAGCTTTTGTAGATGCTATTAATACGTTTTTAT